>JAODAL010003969.1:0-164338 GCA_025379985.1 Phyllomedusa bahiana
AGCCGAGACCCCGCTAGCTCAGCCAATCAACTATTTTCACCATTTTTACTGTATTTTGAATTATCCCGCCGGGGATTTTGATTGGTCAATTCTTCCCCATAGCTTTTAATGGTTCACTGTCGCTCCGATTCTGATTGGCCGGTTTCTGCCGACCAATGAGCATAGGTTTCAGATTTTGAATTACTGTCTTTCCCTGCAATTTGCAATATCATATTTGTTGATATTGCGCCGTTCTAGAGTTTGGAAAAGTGATGTTTTTTTTTATGTTTTTACGTGCAGCTCTCTTCTGACACTGTTTTCTGCCTTTATAAAGGCGATTTTTTCCTATTTCATACTCCTGCGTACGGGAGCGGAGCGCGAGACCTTCTGTCGCGATCTTCGTCCGCTTCCTCGCATGTTCGGATCCTGCTTCACTTCGTCTCTGCCGGAGGATTTAGACCAAAAAAAACCTGGTCTGCTTGTCGGAGCTGCCGAGCGCCGCGATTTTGCGAGCCGCGATGGTACATGCCTCGGACTATACGAGCGCGCCGCGTCCCGCCCCGGAACGCCTACACCGCGCCCCACTGCACCCCCTGCCCGCCCACTGCCCGCCCCTTCATGCGGACCGCAGCTGAAAGTGGCGAACGCTGCGTCCGACAGCGGGATTCGGGTTGGGAGGCGCAGTGTACGCCAGAAAACAGGCATAAAGCCCGTTCATACATGTTGCCCTTAATGTTTTTACATAATATGGCCATTATAGGGCTTGTTTGTTGTGGAAAGAGTTGTGTGTTTAATACCAAATTAATGTATTTGTGTTTTACATCGTTTAAAATGTTCTAACATTTTCTTTCACTAAAGGAATGTCACGGTCCATGCCATGGCTCCTGTTCTGAGCTGTGGGTCTGGCCATGTCCCTGCTGCTACGGCGGTTTCCCCTCTTCTATTGTGTAGCCTGCTGTACTCATTCCAGTTTCTGTTTATGCTGCAGTGTGCGTTCCTGGACGGTGGCTTGTTTGTTCCTGTATGGTATTCTGCTATCTGCCTTCGACTGCACCAGCCTGTAAACTGTCATATCAGCCTGTAACCAACCTCCTTGTTCTACACCTTGGCTGTCACCGCGGGTAGCCACATGTAGGGGTAGTGACATGGGGGTTCCTCACATTGAAGTCTATTCCGGCCTTGAGGTGGGCTCCAGTGAAGACTGAGGGCCCTATAGACTCTGAACTCCACACCTGTGGATCCACACCAAATACCCGCTGTCCACAGTGTCAGTCCATACTGACACCGCTTGGCGTTACAGGAAAAGGAAGATGAACTTGCTTGTTTACTAGGTTTTCAGATTGTATCACCATCCTGTTACACTCTTCACAGGGCTCCCGGCTGCCTTACATTACCACAGCTCCTCTCAGTTGTAACGCCCACCACATATGAAGTGGGCATATAATTCTTAGCTACATTGTCCTTGCACTCATCTGTTGTGTGTGCCAATGTTGGAAAGCGTTCAAAAACAATTGCCTTCATTAATTAGATTTAGACCTAATGTCTACATTTACAGATTCACAATATGGCACTTATTAATTACCTGATATTTTATCTTTCCATGTGCCAATAATAACAAAAAAAATAGTGGCATATTCCATTGTTGGGGTATAGTCTCTTGCTTCTAATGAGTCACCATACATATATATGTACAGGCTTACAGTATTGCATACAGGCTTACAGTGAACATACAAATATTTGTTTAGGAGTTGAGGTCATACCTTCATCATCACATTTTTTAAATTGTCTGTGCTAACATTCAATTTTTACTACTATGTACATAATGGATTAGTAGTCTTTATCGTATTACTAACCTAAAAGAAGTTTCAGTTTAAATATTAAGTACAAAGAATGCCTATTTTTATATTCTTACAAACTATGTGTAGAACATGACGTGAAACTTTTCTATTACTTGTTCTACTAAAACTGACAACAAAGAAATACTCAACACATACATTGGGAAGCAAACTAGAAATACAAGTTATAGAAGGTGAACTGGCATCTAAAATTGAGAAGCCAATACACTAAAGGATGTGAAGGAAACCATAGAAAATAACTGTCAAACTAAATGTATTTCTGAGCATAAAGTTCACTTCGTATGCACATTATACAGAAAATACACCCATTTAAATTGCATTTACGTGGTTGTATGCTTTAAACAAGACCTTTTTTTGTTCAGTTATTTTGCACCACCACAGGTGTAAATATTACACGGGGTCTATGGGTTATCAAAGCAATGGATTGGTGCTAGGTCCTCCAGAGAGAGAAGTTCTTTTTGGCCACTCTCCTTTCTTAATAAATGATAAAGATTAAAAGAGAGATTAACTTATAATACCCTAAATTATTATCTGTAGATGAGTTTTCAGAGTCAGCTAGCTCCTTCTTGCTGAAATCTCCCCTGCAATTCTTAGGATAATAATTTTAAATAATTTTAACGGTATTTTGCCACAAAGTCATTTCATACCATACCTGCTTTATCCAGCTTCAGCTTTCAGTTTACCCGAAAGGGGGCATGTGTGATTTGTTTGAACTGCATATTATGTGACCCAGCAGGATAACATCACCATTCTTTTTTCCACAGTGTGCACTCTCTAGTTAAACAAAAGTCTGTTTACGTCAAGAGCTGTGAGTAGTTACAAAGTAGTTGAGTGGTAAGAGCTTCTGGTTTCCAACATAGGAGTCCTAGATTCAAATCCCTGCAGGTGCCAAACATATGGATTTTTTCTTTTCGTCTCAATGCACAAACCATTTCTTTTTTCTTTTTATTTATTTGCACTGTTTGACTAATTACTAAGGAGTACAGAGAACAGGAGTAGAGTGACAGTACTTGGGGTTCAACACTCGCTCAGCAGTGAGTGTGTGATTTCTACGCAAGGAAGAGACTGACAGAAGCTGCCTGAGAGGAGAGCTGATGTCTGAGCATGTGCGGCAAGACTGAGGAGCTCTCGTCCCTGGTCATATCCCGTGGAGATGGACAGTACACTATGAATCAATAAGGGAGCAGCTACAACAAAAATTGTACATAATTTTTAGTAATGATGAATTGTGAATATGTTTATTATTTAATTTGAAGCTTCCCACCTCAATTTTACTTTGTGGCAAAACCTCTTTAAGCCCAAGCAAAAGGTGATTAGAAAAGAAGGAAACAGGTTACATAAAGATAGATTCTCTTCTTATTTTTTTGCATTCAGTCTTTTGGTTTGCTAAAATGTATGTTCACACTGCTGTTTTGGAAGCTGTTTTGTGGAGCGGTTTAAGTGCTGAAATTGTGTCAGAAACAGCATCTGAAACATACTGCAATCTAACCCATTTTGCCTTTTATGGAAAAACAGCCTAGTCGTGCACGCAACACTTTTTTTTGTGCTTAATTTTTTTTGTTTTTCAATTTTGATTGAAGAAATCCACCGCTGAAAAAGAACTAACACATCAACTCTAGATTTTGGAGTCAACGCTGAATTTCGACTAAAATTTCTCAGAAGTATGGGAGTGAAAATTACCCCAAAATTTCGTTTTCAAAACCAGTCTGAAATTGAAAATTCCTGCCCAAAAAATTTAATGCTCAGGAAGTGCTTTAGACGTGGTTCCTTATGTTTCTTTGTTAATTTCTGAAAAACAGTTGTGTGAACATATCTTTAACCATTGTTGGACCGGGGTGCCAAGGGTCCCCCAGTGGAGTTGACTTTGGGGGCTTATCGGTGGAGTTCATTCTCGTGGTGCAACCTAAAACAACTTTACATTCCTGTTTGCCTTGCATTTTTCCTCTTTTGCTCTGCCTTTCTGCCTCTCCTGAGGATGTATATGCAACTTCAGGTCTGCCATGTTCAGGGGCCTACCAGAGGATTCCCCTGTTCCCCTGTGTGCCGGTCCGAGCCTGCCCTTAAATTCCATGTAAATATAATACTCTCATATTTTTTGGAGGGGTGTTTATCATTTTTACAATGTATTTCTACTGAATCAGGTTATGTAAGGTGTCCAATTTTTTTCTGCCGATCAGTTTCTTAAAGCTTGTAATAAATTAAAATATTTAAAAAGGTATAGTTTGTATAGATAAGGGGTTTTTGACTATTCATTTCTGTAACAAAATGCCTAAAATTAAAATGTTGCTCCTTATACTTTTTTTTTAGAGTAAAAGGTTTTGTAGGTTATAGTTTTTATTTATAAAATTTTTTTAAATTTTCACAAGCAACAAATGTTTTATACAGTTTATTCCACATTTTCATTTTTAGTTTTAATATTTGTGCATGAAAATATTTTTGTTTAAGATTTTTGTTATTGATGTCCAGAAAGACACAAAAGTAGATTCATTATCTTGGTTCCGATTTATGTGCCAAAAAAAGGGTATGTTCTGAAAAAACCATCATGTGGTTAAAAGGAAAAGGGAAATGTGGTTATTTTCTTTCCAGTTTTTGTCATATAAGGGAAGGGTTTTTTTTAAATTGGATGGTGGAGGAATGTAGGGTTAGGAATGTAACAGATGGGATTGTAAAAATATAGGACTATAGCCAGTGTTGAACCCAAAACCTGTTCTGGCAATACTTTGCTATAAAGCCCGAGTGAAAGCTTATAATTAATAGCAATGGTTTATTCAACAGTATGAGACAGCTAATTATTAAATATCAAGTAAGAAAACACATGAATTCTTACAATGTAATGAAGAAGAGGATCTAGTTATTATTATAAAACTGAATGAAATGTCCTTCAGATTATGGTACTTGAATATTATTCTTTTTATTTTTTCAATTTGTTATTGTTTTTGGTTTTGTTTTACATCATAGAACAACTACTTTTAATGAAAGCAGCATAATATCCAACAGGAAGAGTCAAGATGAGGAAGCAAATTTAAAAGAATGGAGAACGGTGACGCAAGAAGTCATTTTATTGCAACCTGGATGACCCTGTGACTAAATGATAGCTACATCATTTGTTGCCAACCCTTCACATGAAAAAAAACCTGCCTACTTAGCTGAGCTTCTATATTTAGGGAGACAATGGAGGACATAATTGTCAGCCCTAATGAGTGTTCAAATAATATCTTGATGTATGGTTAGCTTAAACCCTCAGGAGGTATTCCCAAGTCAGACATTTAGGCCCTAAATGTTTGATACAAAGTGCATTTTCCACTCTTGTGACTCACACCTACCTCAAGAATTGTGTCCCATTACCACCTGTTAATGCCATGGGTACACATAATGGGGAGGTGGCTATCTCTTTTCTCTTCTGTGAGAGTTCCAAATAAACCCAAGTGAGTGTGCTTGGCTGAGCTCAAAATTCCCATTGAAATAAACAGAGAGAGAGACACCCATACTTGTATAGACATGGCACAGACAAGGACAGAAGCTTTCACTCTGGCTTTATAGCAAAGTATAGCCAGAATAATGGATTGCGGTTCAGAACACTGGTTATAGGACTTTCTAAAGAAAAATTTCCCACGATTCTATTATTTCTGAGATGGGGGTCCCTTTAAAAAATCTTTGCAGTCTTGATAGCTAACACATGATTACTCAACTACAATTAGCTCATTGTAAGGTGATAACACTTTTTAGATGTTCGCAGTCAAGGGAAAAGTCCTTTCAGTGGTATTAAGGGGGACTTGACAAAAACTAGAAAAATTAAATACAAAATAAGATTGGTTAACAGCTTTCACTCTGTATGTGGAAAGTTTCCAAGTAGTAGAAAAAAAAATTGAAAAATCAAGCTTTCTTTCCTTTACATAGCTGAATGTCTGTTCCCTAGATCTCAAGCTGCATGTACCTGAACAACCCAAGGTGCAGAATATGCAGAGACTGACAGTTTTATAGGAGATATGTAATTAGTGTCCTGTTACAGGGTGAGGTGGCTACACGATTAAAAGTGGCATTGTTTGGAGGCACTGTGCCTAATATTATAATGGGAGCTTTGACCAGTACATATATAAATAGATAGAAAGATAGATGGATATTTAGACATGTATAAATAAAACGATTAAGCTTATGAGTTCTACTAACCTTTGGATGAACGGAAATGTTTGCTGGGTGCTGTAAAGCCTCTCGTTCCGTGCACATTAACAGCAGCCACTCTGAACTGGTACCACCTGCTTGGTCTGACATCAGAGAGTTGCACCCTTTCATCTGTGCTCTGATCAAGTAAAATGCCATACTGATTAGATTTTAATAGAAGCAATATGCTTGTTACTTACACAATAAAAAGGGATTAGGAAATAATTAAATACATGTTTTGCATTTACAAGTTTCAATCATTAATAAAATATATACAATTTGCAAATGTTTTTGTTCAAACAAGTTATTGTGTGAATTTAATACTCAATTTAATAATCAAAATACTCCAACAAAATATTCCATTAAATACTCATAACATAACACCTCACCAACATTTTGTATTTTAATACATGGCTGCAGAGAGAAGTTTGAAATAAAATGTACTATAATATTGTCAGGTGGTTTATACTTCCTTATCAGAAAGCGTTATATGAAAGAACGAGATAATCTGAGTTCTGATAATATATTTTTGTATTATGTATATAAAGTATGTTTTGAATCAGGATTTCAGAGTAAATCCTTACAGGACTCCTAGAAGAAGAGTCCTGCTTACCCTACCCACATGTAGTGATTGACAAATTTTCTTGTATCTGTGTACACATAGAAAAGGCTGTCAATCAGTTTGTGAAAGTGGGGTAAGGAGGATTTTATTTATGCCATTTAGGCGCCTTAGATTGCATTCCTATAGCTGTAATAATGGGCAGCATTTTCAGCTGACAGATCTGCTTTAACATTTCCTACAGTTGTCCTGCTAAACCTTAAAAAACATCTCACGGTTCCTTTTTAGTAACCTGAACTGCAAATTTGTTGAGTTCATAAATAATGAATATGTGTAGCTCTGCATGTATATGAATTGTATCTGTCAGTCACACATTTGAAAAAAAATCAAAAACAGCCCCCTTTTGAAAAATAATAACTAAGTTGATTGTCATCCAGTTGATTCCTCAACAGATAACATTAAGAACTAGATAAACTAAAGTGTTGGCAACATTGCAGAAAGGGCCAACTTGTGGATTTATTTTTACTGATGATGTTTTTTGGGGGTTGTGGGGAATGCTCTTTAAGCACCTGTAAAAATTTTAATTAGTTAAAGGAAACTAGTCAGGTCCTCCAAAAGTTCAGTAGGCAGATTCTAGTGATATCAAAGCTTTTTTTTCTAGTCTCCTCATTCAGTAGGTACCAGTGCCATTAATTTTGGTGCCCAATATGTTATTTGACCCATAGACCCCTAGTTGTCAAGTGGGTTGTCTCCACCACTCAGTTCCTAACAGGGGAAGGGCTCAAGTTAATGCCTCCTTTAGCACTGAATGCTGATGCTCACCCCCTGACAGTATACACGATAAGTCAATGAACTGTCAAGGGAGATTGCCTACTGCTCAGTTCTTAAAGAGAGCCTATCACCTCCACACAAACACACAAAATCTAATTGTAAATTAAATAATAAGACTTTTTTCCAGTACATGTCATTAGCAATCCAGAGTATTTACCTTAGTATTACAGGGACAAGGTTTTAGTTTCACTTTGTTAAGCAGAGCACATTTCCTAGTACGATTCCTTCTGTTGGGAGATACGAACTGTGAAGGGGGAGCTGAAGATATAGCTGCTTGTACACAGCACACTGAGAACATAGTGTGACAGTATTTATAGGCATCTACATAACACTGCTGCTAGTGTTATATCCAGTACAGAAATAGCAGCCGGAGCTTACTAGTGTGCTCATGATGTAGACTTCCTGGCTCCCCCTTTCACAGTGGACTTTCCCTGCTCAGAAGCAGTTACTTTTACACAGCTGTCAACATAGTGATCCATCAGGCTGTCATGTGCCCACTTGGCCTGACTTCAATCCTGTCTTAAAGGGCTAGCACGTTTTTAAAAAACTGAATTACAGGTGAAATGCTTTGATTTTCCTAAAGAAGCAGATTTAAAGGGGCTGTGTGAGAAACCCCAAAAAATAAGAAACATATGGTGCAGCAATACTAAAGATAATCCTTAACTATCTGTCACAATCCAGTGTGTGAACGACTTACAAATGCTGTTATAGTGCATAATATTGCCATGCTGGATGTTGCTCCTCACTGGACTAGTGGTTGGAGCTACAGTTGCTAGGCACGCTGTATGAAAATTGCATTTCCCACAGCAGTCTAATTCCCCCCAGCTATATACTATATTCTATATACTATGTTCACACCAAATATATGTGTGTGTGTGTGTGTGTGTACAGCACATGCCCAGTGATGTCAGTCAGCATAACCAGGAAGTAACTCAGAGTCTGTCCTACTTCCTGTACGACAGGTTTCTGCTGAGGAAGTAGTGCCATTTTGTTCTTCTATAATGATTTTTCTCTAGACAAAACGAACAGACTTTTCTAATTAAAGATATTAAGGCATTTTTTCATTAAGACACGTAGTTTATGTATTTAATTTTCTTCTTTTCACTTTAAGGAAGTGTTTGTATGTTAGTCTCCTGTTACTTCATGAGGTTTCCCTGGAGGTGAGAGGTTCTCTTTAAAGATGCAAAGACTTAATTGCTATCCACTTTAGAACTGAGCAAGTTGATTTTTTGGGACCACAAGTGGAGTTGATTCTTGAAGCCCACCCTACAGATACTGTTCACCATTGAACATGAGTCTTGCCTCTCTTTCTCTTCTTTTCTCCCTGAATATCAATCCCAGGTTTGCCAAGCCAAGGCGTCCATCATGTCCAGAGGTCCGATAGAGGTTTCCCCTGCCCTCTCGTGGGCAAGTCTGAGCCTGAGTAGAGACCACCTCCTTGACAGTCTAGGGGTTCAAAAGTATTGCAGGCACCAGCTATCAGTAGGTGCTACCAGCTCAACTTCCCAGGTATTCTTTAAACAGTTAATTGATACCATTTTAAACGTCAGTTTAGCTTAGGCCAACATCAATAAAACCTAACTTAAATTAACTGCACAAAATCATTGAAATTTATAACCTGTAAAATCAGGCACATGTAAGTTCATGCTAAGTCATATCGTTCCCTGGCTATATAATTGATCATTTACAATCTATAGTGCAAAGCTGTGTTATTCAAATGGGTTTTTCGTCTATTATTTTAGCCTCGTCATCCAAGCGTTGCTGCTGCAAATGTGTTTTATTTGGCCATCGAGGAACAGGCTGACTAAGAATCAATGGATTTATAAAACGACCATTCAATGACCCCATTAGTTTAATGTATGTCTTTGACTTAATGTATGTGACTAGGTAACCGCTATGCAGGTCAAATGCATTCAAATACTGTGTGACCTTCTCATTGCTTGTGCTATCTGCTTGATATATCTTATCTATACAGATGTTTATCCTCTTGAAACTTTCCCCAAGTGTCTACTGAAATCAATACCATGTCTGGCAGTATAGCTCAGGTTATTTAAACTAAGTAATGAAGCTAGTTAAGAAAAAAGTTCGCTATGTCAGGGCTGCAACTAAGGCTATGTCTATACTGCATTGGACAAAAAATGTCCGAAAGTCCCATTGATTTTTTTTTCCGATGCAGGGCTGTGTTTTTTGTCATGTTTTGCGCAAAAACCAAGATCGGTTCTCTTTTTTTTGCTGTCACCCATACAATTGATTGTATGGGAAGACAACGAAGCAACTCAAAGTGCCAATATATTATACAACATGTTGTATAATACGTCAACGCCAAAAGACTAGCGGAGAAAAAAAAACTACCTGGATGGACCATAGCGCTTTTATTTCTATTACTGTCTATGGGGCTGCCTAAATGATCGTGTTTACGGCGGTTTCAGAATACTAAAACCGCCGCAAATATGATCGTTTTGCTATGCCTTGGAGCCATAGCCTAAGATGATGGTTGGTTACCATTTTGCCTTGCCCAGAGTTTTTAGATGCATTTGTTTCCCTTATGTTATTAAAGTTTTATATTTACTATCCATAAGTATACAGTAACTTGTTTTCTTTATATGCAATTGAGGGCAATAGGGCCCCTCAGGCATTAGAGTCTTCGAGTGTCTGTAAAATAGTTACATAGATTGAAAGCCTGAAATAAGACATACCAGAAGAAGACAGAAATCCTATGAGAAACAAGCCAATTGTCCTTGTTTTCGGGCAAAAAATGCCTCCTCTTTTTCAGTCTGGTAATCAGAATAAATCCCTGGATCAACGACCATTCTCCAGAATCCTAGTTACTATAACTTGTAATATTATTACACCCTAGAAATGCATCCAGGCCCTGTTTGAACTCTGTTAGTGAGTTCCTCATGACAACTTCCTCTGGTAGAGAGTTTTAATGCTCTTTTAGTAAAGAATCCCTTTTTATATTTATGTAGAAACCTTTTTTCCTCTAGAGGTAACGGATGTCCCCTTGTTCTGGATATAGTCCATGATAAATAGATCATGGGAGAGATCTCTATATGGACCTTTGATATATTTATGGATATTTATCAGGACACCCCAAAGCCATCTTATTGTAAACAAAATAACCCTAATTTTGATAATCTTTTGATGTATTTTAATCTGTTTCATCTGCAGCCACTATAACTATACCCCTCTAACTAACAATTTGTCTTGAAATGAAGGGAATATTATGTTATATATCCATGGCTGGCATAAGGTTGGCAGTATTGAAAGTTCTCCTGTCAGTGGCCCTGATCAAATGTAACAAAAAAGTGGCCCAGTGACATGGTGCAACATAGGAACTGTTCATAGCGGCCCGCATGCTTCAGCTATATGGTGCCCTGAAATTACTCATAGGAGCACTGTGTGTGTCTGTAGCTTATTTGGATAAAGCGGAGTAAAACATTGAAGCTTTTCCTTGTAGAGGTTCTGTAATCTGACAACACTCATGATTATATCTTGATGTTTTATTTTATTTACAGAAGACTGCAGGTAACTGTTGCAAAATATAGACTAAGGTTATGTTGGGCAGAACTAACACTAACATCTCAAAAAAATGGATAATGTTTCCATTCAGCCACTTGTTCTTACTACTTGGTCACCAATAAAGTATTCACTGAATGAACTGTAAAAAGTAAAAGATAAGAAGTTTTCAAGCAGCCTTGTAACTAATGCAAAAACTTATAAAACCAGTGTTTGGGGAAAATGGAGGCTAACTAAAGTTCTGGGATTAACTTTTTGCATTAAAATACTTTTTAAATGCAACAGTCTCATCTGTAAATTACAGAGAAGATGATAGCTTTTACCAGCAATTACCGGCAAATGTCTAGTAAATGTCACCGCATTCCATGAATTTGCAAGAATTACAAGATAAAAAATGTCAAGCAAAGTATTTTGCAAATGTTCAAAACAATTTATGAGTGATGATTATTGCATTAAATACATGTGATATGACATTTCATAGCTTTATTATCTATGGTATAATTAGGGTTCATAAATCCCATCACTGTGGTGTACAGAATTGAGGAAGATTTCCTAAACCAAAAGGGGGCTATTACTGTTACACAGTATTTACTGCATACTGGGTCCAGCCCCATTCAATGGTTAGTGGAATAAACAGCATACATTGAATCAAGACCAGTTAAAGTTTAAGCATTAATTTCTTTATCATCAAATGCTCAAATATAAAATGTATACAGCATAGCATTGAAGCATATCATGTGACTGCTATAATGCCTTAAGACAGAGACACCAAGCTCTGGCTGGTCCCTTTGCTGCTGGGTACCAGAATTATAGCAAACAAGATGGCTGGTAAATGTCCAAACTCCTTCTGTCTTGTATGGCAAACTCATACAGCTTAGAGGGAATCACTGATATCATGATTAATTCTAGTTAACATGCCACATTTCCACGGATGGGAGGAAATCTATTGATAGGGCTGCTATTTCATATTAGGTTTTGAGGTTTCTCAGAGCCTAGACTATTCCTCATTGGGGTATGTATCTATTTAACACTTTGTAAAGGAAAATGCTGTTGAAGTATAGCTACAACAAATTTAAAAAGTGAAATTAGAGATGTGTATGGAGAAGGGAAACAATCATAGCTCAAATAGAAATTAGCCCTTTAGCTGCTAATGGTTCATATCTGCAAACTCTCATGCTGAAGCAATTAGTCCCAGTTTGTCATATGCCCTCCAAACACATCCCTTTTAGAATATTTGAACTGGCCAATATGTAGTGACCCCTCCTATGTCTTGTAATGTTGAAGTACCCATGGATAGGGGAGCTTCCTGGGGAAGCTGAAAGGAATAAGTATAAAATGGACCACTAAACAAGTCAATAAAATAATTGTGTGTGTGTATGCAAAAATATGTTCTGTGTATGCAGTAATATGTTGTGTGTTTACATGTTTTTTAATACATAGCATTTTAGTTACATTTAGTTTTATATTAATTCATTTCAACGACAGAGTAAATTTTGTAACTCTGTGTCCACTTGCAGAGGTTTCAGATGGCAAACATGTGGAATCTCTATTTTTATATTATTGATTGTAAGGATTTAAGGTTTATAGTTAATTAGTTCAACTCTTTTGACCTGTCAGCAGATATAGTAAATTCAAACCACCTCAATACAAACAATCTAATTTACTGTAATGGAGGCAGTTTGAGATTCTTACAAGGCCACACAAAGTTAATATTGATCTTTAGCCAACAACTCCCACTTCATAGACTAGTGTTTAACCACATAATACTACACTCCTTCCTACATTTGCTTTGGCATTATTTTAAAATATCAGTAACGAAAAAGCAGTTTTATGTTTGGAATGGAAAAACTGGTGTTGGTGCAATATTAAGCCAGATGTGGTATTTAGTATTTAATAAACATATTTTTGCCTACACACTTACTTTTATTACAGATTGTTGCTTATTAATGTAATAACTAATGTAGTGAAGACATCCACTAGTGGCTAATTGTAAGCCACTACAAATCCCTGATTGTACACATATATACACTGAAAGGGAAAAATCATAAAATGTAACATTTAATAAATAACAATATAAAAATGTATAACATTATTACTAAAGATAAAACATAAAGTATGTCTCATCAAAGCCAAAAAGATGTCACAAAGGCTTAACAAAAACTGGAGACAAAAGAGATGTGTAAAGGGGACTAACCCTAATAGACTCTGGGGAACTTACACAATTATATACTAACCCTAGCCTACAACAATCAGGGTAGTCGCCCCAACAAGAGCGTCCCAGTCAGGAACCTAACCCTTGAAAACACTAACAATACCCTAGTCGACCCTCAAAATTAGTCCCAAAAAGTTTCGATCTTCCCCAAATAGTTAAAGATCTCCTCAAGGGACAAATTACAGAGAAATATGAGGGAAAATAAAGTAATCAGTACAGTGGTAGAAAGGTCATATATTCCATTAAGTACCTATAACTACAATCAAGAAGTGCAGATAGAAAATTAAAATGCAGCACTTTGTCTTTAAGGCTCAATTGTATGTCACCAAAAGTTTAAGAAATTGATACATGTGGACAAATCATATATAGCTACTCATTACCATATGTCATCTTAGGATGACTAGTGTACAATACCTCCTGTGATAGCAGTCTATACCGATTTAGTCAACGCAAATTCCATAATAGGGACACGAGTACGCACCACTACTTCGTAACAAGTAATACTACATTGGCTTTATAGTGACATGTCCGATCTCTGCATGGATCATGAACGTCCTGTGATATGGCAGTAATGGAACAGACAATGCTGCATCGGCAAGAGACCAAGAGTTATTATAACTAACAATGTTATACATTTTTATATTGTTATTTATTAAATGTTACATTTTATGATTTTTCCCTTTTGTTGTATAAATAACTAATGTAGAGAATTTTTTTGTAAATCTTCAATGAGTGTATATTTTTTATGAATAGATAATTCTGATTATTTTTTAATGCCCAACAAATAATGGTAACTATTAAAGTGATTATTGATTAAAAATGCCTAAAGAGACATGGTCACCATAATAGATTTCCTTTGGATTAGGGAATTTTAATCATGCCTTACTAAAGCTCAGGGCTGTCTTATCCATTGGTCAGAGGAATGTCTCTGGGTTGCTTATTGTTCGGGACTTACAAAAGCTTGTGGGTCCGCTGGGGTATGATTAGAAATGGAAATGCTCCAGCAGACCAACAAGCTTTTGTAAGTCCTGGACAACCCCTTTAACTGTTTGCGCATCCTCAGGATACCATTGGCTCCCTGCCCTGCCAATAAGTCTGGTAGGCTGCTAAGGGCTGTGATAGGTGAGTTTTATTTTTATCTATTCCAATTGAAGGAGCCATTATTAAATATGGGGGACCTGCCTACCAGGTCTCCTTGCTACTTGGGGCCGTATATACCTCCCTACTCACCTTTGTATGTATTTATCTACAAACTGTATATTATTTTATATAAAGAATACTGGATGTGCTTAGGGGTTGTTAGAAGCATGGTCTGATGTGATCTCATGTGATTGGGTGTGGTTAAAGGTATGGCCTGGTGTAATGTTATGCTTGGACATGGGTAGAGGCATGGCCTGGTGTGATGTCATGTGCTTGGGCAAGGCCCAGTGCACTACTTTACATAGGAGCATTTAATGTTGTTAAGATTTAAGATGGTTCTGCTAAAACTGAACTAGTGACTCAAGTGGATGATCTGAAATGTCACCTTAGTGCCTAAAAGGATTGAAAAAAATCTAGTTGATGCCTTAAAAACTTATTTTCTATGTACAAGGTGTCATGTTTGTAGGGCGGTATATGACTTCTCTGAGCTCTGAGGGTCCACAGCGCATTTATGACTATGTTGAAGACTCCTGATCACCACATTTAACTGCACTCTATTAATCAGTCTTATTATTGCAAGATTTGTTAGCTAAAAGAGTATTGAAAGGTTCCCGCCATCGAGAATTTGTTCCTTAATATGATCACATTACAAACTTCTACTTAAGTGTTACCAATGGTAGATGTAGAACTGATGGTAGATGTAGACCTTTAAAGTGAGTTGTACCATTATGTAAAATTCAAGAAGGGAAGGAATATTTTTCTCCTTAAATGAAATAATACTAGCCTCAGTCTACTGCCAAAGGAGCTAATTCATAAAAATGTAACATTATGGACAAGTATAACATTTCACTGTTACATATGTTACATAGCTTAAATTTATATCTGTATTTTAGTATTTAAAACAAACCTGTGAAATTGTTTGCCAGGGTGTAGCATCATCTTCACTTGGGTGTATCCCATAATTCCATCTTCTCTGAACCACATAGATCACTGGCTCAACAGAAATGTTGAACTTTGAAGACCATTTAATTTCAAGATTTCCAAGTTGAAGTTCACTGAAACTTAATTCCTTCCTCGGCTTTAGAGGAACACCTACAACATAGAGAGAAAATGTCCACTAAAATCTTGTTATGCTTTGAAAAAGATAGAGGCCAGAAGGCCTTATTTAGTGATGTCAGTAATTTCTCAACAATTAGATTAGAAAAAAATTTATTCTGTGTCCACAAATATCGCCACTCTTGTCAAAAAGTCTTGTCTATTTAATTGATAGTACAGCTCAGATTCCATGGACAAGGGTTGTCTGGAAAAAAGGAAATCTCCTTTCTAATCTTGCACCCTCCTTCAAAAATAGATAGAACTAATTAATATTTTGTAGGACAATTTTATGATGGTCCATTTGTATCCATCAATAATTTGTCTTAGAAAAACTCTACTAGGATAGTTATAACAACGTTATGTATAGTCTTATGCCTATGACTATGGTATACCACATATTGAAGACTTTGAAATGTAAATGATGCTTATAAGCCAACAATTTAGATTTACTTGCTGAACATTATGAACTTTGTCAGATTGAATTTGTAGGCTTTAAACCTCATCCTTAATTGTGATGTGCAATGATTCATCAATTTGCATGAAGAAATGCCCATCTGGTTTACATTAAAATCCATTGGACTCCATTGATTGGAAATAACTCAACCTCTCTGTCGAATGTAATTGTCAGCATATGGATTTTCAAAATCACCAAAGAGGTGAACAAGTACAAGTGCATTTCAATGTGTTACAATGTACAACTACCGCCAAGAACACATAAAACAGATGTGACTCAATCACTACTTCTTTCTTTTTTGTGTCCTGTAAATGAAAACTCGCATCCAAAAAATACAACTAAAAGTCTACTGTACTCAAAATGGGGGAGAGACCAAATATGACCATAGATACTATAAATCATAAAACAGTTACAGTGTATAATTATATGTGTAATTACACTGTATATATGATATATAAAATATATATATATATATATATACCTAATAAACCACATAAAAAGACACATGTGCATGTTTTTCTTCACTATATGACATGAAATCAGAATAAACCTTACCTGTTTTAGGTCTAGTAGGATTAACAAAATCTTAGAATAATGAGAGAATTTTTGTAAGACTTTTTTTGTAATTTTTGTAATTATTACTTTCTACGTAGTCAAAAGTTTACAAACATTTCATTAGTATTCGGTAGCATTGCCCTTAAACTGTATGACTTGGGTCAAATATTTTGGATATCCTTCCACAAGCGTCTCACAATAGTTGGTAGGAATTTTGGCCCACTCCGCCTGACAAAACTGGTGAAACTGAGCCATGTTTGTAGGTCGCCTTGCTCGCACTTGCCTTTTCAGCTTTGCCCATATATTTTCAATAGGATTGAGATCAGGACTTTGTGATGGCCACTCCAAGACATTGAATTGGTTATCCTTAAGCCACTATGTAACCAGTTTGGCAATATGCTTCGGGTCATTGTCCATTAGGAAGACCCATTTCCGCCCAAGCTTTAACTTCTTGGCGGATGTCTTAAGATGTGACTAGTCACTTCTGTAGCAAAACAACCCCACAACATGATGCTGCCACCTCTGTGTTTCACAGTTGGGATGGTGTTCTTAGGGTTCCAAGCTTCTCCCTTTTTTCTCTAAACGTAACAATGGTCATTATGGCCAAACAGTTTCATCGGACCACTGGACATATCTCAAAAAATGTAAGTCTTTGTTCCTGTGTGCATTTGCAAGCATTAATCTGACTTTTATATGTTTCTTTTGGAGTAGTGGCTTCTTCCTTTAAGCCCATGTTGATACAGTACTCGTTTCACTGTGGATAATGACACAATCTTACCAGCTTCCGCCAGCAGCTGCAAAAGGTCTTTTGCTTTTGTTCTTGGGTTGATATGCACATGTCGAACCAAAGTACGTTCATTTCTGGGACACAGAACATCTCCCTCCTGAGTGGTTTGATGGTTGAACATTGCTATCTTGTTTGTACTTGCATATAATTGTTTGTACAGATAAACAAGGCAACTTCTGGTATCTGGAAATTGCACCCAAGGATAACCCAGACTTGTAAACAATTCTCTTTCTGATATGTTGGCTGATTTCATTAGACTTTCCCATGATGTTACACATAGAAGCAGTGTTTTTCTGGTGTGCCTTAAAATATATCCACAGATCATAAACTTCCAAAGATATGACACCATCATATGGGCTATACCAAATTGTTTAAAGGCATAGTAATCCTAATGTATGTAAACTTTTGACTTTGCAGAAAGTAATAAAAATGCCTTAGAAATTCTCTCTCTCATTCTGGCATTTGGCAAATATAAATAATTTTGGTAATTTTAATTGACCTTAAACAAGTAAGGTTTATTCTGACTTCATGTCAGATAGTGAGAAAAACATGCATATGTGTCTTTTTATATGGTGTATCTAAACTTCTGGTTTCAACAATATATACAGCTGTGCTCAAAAGTTTACATACCCCAGAAGAATTTTTGCTTTCTTGACCTTTTTTCAGAGATTATGAATGATAACACAAAAACTTTTTTGCCACTCATGGTTAGTGGTTGGGTGAAGCCATTTATTGTCATAATGACAACCAAAAACATACAAATGACCCTGATCAAAAGTTTACATACCCTGGTGATTTGAATGGCTACTAAAGATAACATCCTCACCTGTGACTTGTTTGCTTGTAATCAGTGTGTGTGCATAAAAGCTGAGTGAGTTTCTGGGATTCAGAAAGACTCTTGCATCTTTCATCCAGTCACTGACGTTTCTGGATTGTGAGTCATGGGGAAAGCAAAAGAATTGTCAATGGATCTATGGGAAAAGGTAGTTGAACTGCATAAAAGAGGAAAGGGATACAAAAAGATATCCAAGGAATTGATAATGTCAGTCAGCAGTGTTCAAACTGTGATTAACAGGGGCTCTGTAAAAACCAAACCATGGTCAATTTCGGCCACAACTGCCAAGAAAATTGTTCGGAATGGAAAGAAAAACCCACAAATAACATCAGCTGAAATACATGACTCTCTGAAAACTAGCGTTGTGGCTGTTTCAAGATGAACAATAAGGAGGAACTTGACGAAAAATGGGCTGAATGGTCAAGTTGCCAGAAGAAAGTCATTACTGCACAAGTGCCACAAAGTATCTCACCTACAATATGCCAAACAGCACAGAGACAAGCCTCAAAACTTCTGGAACAAGGTAATTTGGATGGATGAGACCAAAATCAAACTTTTTGTCCAAAACCATAAACGTTACATTTGGATAGGTGTCAACAAGGCCTATGATGAAAGGAACACCATTCCTACTGTAAAGCAGGAGGTGGATCACTGATGTTTTGGGGATGTGTGAGCTACAAAGGCACAGGAAACTTGGTCACAGTTGAAGGAAAGATGAATGCAGCATGTTATTATCAAATACTGGAAGCAAATTTGCACTCATCAGCCCAGAAGCTGCGCATAGGACATACTTGAATGTTCCAACATGATCATGATCCAAACACAAGGGTTCCAATGTTGGCAAAAAAAACCTGTTCATTGGCTAGCAAAGGCAGAACAAAGTTGAATTGGTTCTGAGACAGACATCATGTGTGACAGGAGGTTTACAGACATCTAAATTACACTGCTGCTATATCCAGCACAGAAATAGCAGTCCAGAGTTTATCAGTGTGCACACTGATATATACTTCCTGGCTCCCCCTTTCACAGTGAACTCTTCCAGCTCAGAAGCAGTTACTTTGACACAGTTGTCAACATAGTGATCCATCATGCTCTCATGTGCCGACTTGGCCTAGTATTATACAGTTTATATAACTAGGCCCAGCAGTAACTTTCACTTCTTGTACTGCTAACTTGTACTTTTTATTAAAAAGTCTAAATAAGTTAAATTAGAGGGTTAATTCTGGGGGAACCTACTAGATTATATGAGAACAGGCCTGCACAACATACGGCAAACAGGATACATGCGGTCTGCCACAGAATTTCTGTCAGCCCACAAATGGGTGTAGCTTGTATAATCACCAACCCAAAATAGCCCGTACCGCCCAGTTTTGGGGCATTGCCAGGTAGTCCGGGGATCGTCCTGGGTGGTCCTGTTCCCACATCCTGCCAAGTTGTAAAGGTCTGTATTAGAGAATTGTTAAATGTTGGTACTTTAAGGCCACAAGGATTTTTTAATTAATTGCCATTTCCCAGGTGTTCCATTGTGTATGCGTTTAAAGGATAGCTTTTTTTTTCTTAAATTCTGATCTATGAAAATAATGGAGAGACTCCCACAAACTTTAAAACGAAGAAGAAGAGATACCTTACCAAGCACTAAACCCTTAGTTTTTGATTCTCTGATCAGTTTTTCTCTGATAGCAAAGCGAGCATTGTATGGATTCATAGAAAGACTATGGGGGATATGTATGAAGATCGGCGCGTCGAATCGCCTGTTTTCACGTTTTTTTTTTCCGTGAAACCTGCGCCTGATGTATGTCAGCGCCGAAGTGCACTCATAAATGCGGGGCAAACTTCAACGCCTCTGGCAGACAGACCACATTGAAATAGGTCTGCCTGTCGGAGCTGAAATGCGCCTTACTTTGCCAATCCGCATTTATACATGCGTCGGTGTTTCGAATGTGGTGCGTCCCGCCCCAGAACGCCCATAGCACGTCCCTTCATATTAGGCGCATTAGAAAGTGGCAAATGTTGCACTTAATGCACCTAGCACATAGGAGATGTGCGTCCGACAGCGGAGCCAGCACAGAGAGGCGCATTATACGCCAGAAAAACAGCGAAAACTCTGATCATACATGTCCCCCTATGACTTCATGCTTCACATTCTTGGCTTATAGAAGAGAGACAGAATCAGAAATTATAGAGGGTAAAAATTATAGTTCTCCTTTAAGGCTTAGTCTGCATGTTCATGTACATATTTATTTCTATGTGCATTCAGTTAGAAGCAACCATAAAAGGCAAAGCAGTTTGATTATTTACAAGTCTACAAAATGACAGCAGTGGCTGGATGTGTCCAAAAACATTACATTCATATTATGTAAGAATTATTTTTGTAAAATATTTATTTATATTATTGCCTACTATTTACATGATATTGACTTATACTTGCCTTTTGTAGAGAGAATATACAGTATTTACCCACATTGACTCAGCAGTGCATCTCACAATCTAGTTTACTCATTTTAGACAAATTACATTAGGAAGCCAAATTAATAAGAAGCCAAGTAACATCACTGAGTATGTCCTTTGAGTGATAAAAGAAACAGTAATACATAGGGGAAACCCATCTGAAGAATGTATAAACCCCATGCAGATGTTAGTCAATTTCATATTCCCAACCAAAGACTCAGTGCTTCAAGGAAACAGTCTAAGCCACCTATTATAACAAATGTAAAATATTAAACATCCACTTGTTACTATATCCAGACAAAGGTATAGAATCAATTTATTTGTATTGTGGGTGACATTGTGGGAAAATGACCTACATGGCAAGGAGGAGTAACCATAAAAATCATAATATGATTACATGTTTTGAACTATTAAGAGTCCTTATTCATTCCCATACTATGAAAATGAAGTTTGAACAGTCCAAGCTTGTGTAATGCTCTGTCCATGGAAATGATTCCTATTGATATGAAAACATAAACTGATGTTTAGCAGAACTCTGCAAGGGCTGAATATCTGGCTTTATTAAAGAGGATATATCATTGGAAGATACTTCCTGTTTTCATTTGGTAACAAAATAACCACCCATTTTTTTTCTAAATAGATCTCATTAACAAAATGTAAAAAAAAATAAAAATGTTTCTTTACGGTACATCCGTTATAGATATAGGTAACTCATAATATCATCTTACTGCCTATCATTATGCCCAGTGCCACAAACATCACATCCGCAGTTGACTGTGGCATGGAAAAACGCTCTAACTACAGATATAGTAGAACTAAAAAAGAACAGATGATGCACCGTGATATCACGGCACAGAGTGTTATCTCTACTTTCTCAATGCTTTTCAATGGCCTTTGTTTACAGATGAGAGCAGATAATACAAAAAGCCATGATATCATGGTCAAGCTGTACTCTGCTACATCTATATATATCAAATTAAACAGGGTGCCTTTCCTGGTGATATTTTCTCTTTATGCACTTAAGTCCTAGAGGACAATAAAAGAATACAGAAGTCCTTCAACATACAATATTAACTGGTTCCAGGACGATTGATGTATGTTGAAACTACAACTCTATGGAACAGTGGTAATTGCTTCCAAAACCCCAAAATGCTGTACAACCAAAAAATTAGGCAGATAACTAATTCAGATAAAGCAAGTCCTTACATAATATAGTCAAGCAGAGCTGCTGGAAATCACCTTGTATTTTGAGGATAGGAGCTTCTCTGGTTCTGATTTATACATGGTGTACCAGAAAAAAAAATGTGTCTGCCCTCACCTGATGACTAAAGGACCGCTCATCCTGGCACATGGAAAGAGGAATACAGAATATGTAGTACCATACTGTACTGTCAGAGGTGTAACTAGCCAATCAATGCATGTACTTCACTACTACCAGTAAAATGTCCATGCTAATTGGATGGATCTTCCATAAAACACTTGTAAGACATAGCAGCAGTGTCTGTGACTTTGTACATTTCAATATACAATTTCTCAGGAAAGACCATTTTATGTTGGAAATATTGTATCCTGAGGCCACTGTAACTTGAGTGACTACAGTATTTTACAGTTGGTACCAATCAAAACTATAGCTTGTCCCACAAAATGTAAGACCTCAACATGTTTTTAATTGTATTATATTGAACATTTAAGAGGTGTTCCTATTACTTAACTTCATAGTTGTGACTAGCTTGCCACTGGACACAGAGAATGGAAAGGTAAATAGAGATGTTTGTACCTCTCTCTCAGTTCTCCTCAATGGGATTTCTATATACAGACGAGCAACTATGTATTCAGAACTCATATAAATTAATAGAGAGCACTGCACAACCACAGCTGCCTCTATGCTCTCTGTGGTTGGCAAAGAGTCAGCCACAATCTTAAAGTTAAGTAATAAGAAAAAAAAAAGTTATATATCTAAATATGTTCATTAGGATTAATTTGAAAGTAAAAATCCAAAGCCAATTTTACAGAAAAATTAGTGTCAGCAGATTTAGATGCACATTTTCAACTTCCTATTAACTTCAGACTTTTCAGTACTGTGTGGACTGCAAAACCAGATTTATATTGCAAAGACAGGGAGGTGGATTTAGGATTGGTGGAAATGATTTGGATTTGGGCATGGAATATGTACTGATTCCAATTAAAAATCAGTATCACTACACTAGAAGGCAGTGAACATTGCATTAGAAGGCGGTGAGGGCGTCAAAACTGACTATGTCAGAAAAGGGTAATGTTAACCTACATTTAAGTTGTTTCTTGTGTAACAGGAACCTGCAATTAGTGCAGGCTATAAAAGGAAGGAAAAGAGATTAAATGGCCAATTTCCTTCACTTTCAAAGACAATGTTCAATAGTCCTTAGACTATCAGTAAGGATGTCTTCTGCTGGTACACCATAACCATGCTGCAGTGACACAATTTGATGCCACATACTGTATGGCTTCCTCTACTTGTATGGACACAGGATTTAACTAGGCCAGTGACTATAATAATAGAGTAACCTGATATCTGACAACAAGCCAAAGTTTTTACTTCCAAAGATAATTATCTTGCTTTCTATTTCATAAAAGTCAATTTACAAATCTGACAACAGGCTCCTCCATATTGGTTACTTTTAAATTGACTGTCCAGTTAAGAAAACTTATTTTCACATTCCCCAATAGGCAATGAGGTTCTCTAGTCAGGCTCTTCATCTCTCAGTCACTATGGAGAGAATTTACAAAGAACATTTCTCACTCTGGAGAATCTGCCCTGTCCTGAATTATACAAATAAAACACTGATATGAATGGCACTGTGTAAGGCTATGTCTACACTGCATCGGACAAAAAACGGCCCAAAAGCAGCCATTTTTTCTCTGATGCAGGGCCGCGGCTTTTGTCATGCTTTGTGCAAAAACCACGGTCGCTTCTCGGTTTTTTTCCGTCACCCACACAATTGTATTATATAGGAAGACGGCAAGAAAACGAGAAGCGCCAACATATTATACAACATGTTGTATAATACGCCGCTGCCGAAAGACGGGCAGAGAAAAGACGAGATGTGTAGACAGCAGCTCGTCTTTCCTATTGCCGTCTATGGGGCCGCAGGAACGATCGTATCTTCGGTGCTTTTAAAAAATGAAAAGCGCCGAAGATACGTGCGAAATACTGTGCAGTGTGGACGTAGCCTAATGCTTCACTTTCCCAGTTGTGGTAACACTTTGTAACACTTGTTACCAATTTTTTCACAGATTACAGCTGATCACTTGGGGTCCCTGTGATCAATTTATGTCAAGGAATCCTTTTAACAAATAAAATTATCAAAATTAAAGAGCCCCCTTTAACTTCAGTGATTAGAGAACAGTCTATTGTGGGTGCTCAGCTAAACTGCTGAGTTACACTACTGTTTATGGAATCTAGAAAGACTACATATGAACTATATAAAAGAATTAAAGGGGCTGTCTCACTACAAGGATTGCCTTTTATGTTAAAGATCTTGCAAAAACACATCACTTTGAAATTTATGTCTATTAACAGTGTACTACCTATTCCTAGATATCCCCTCTTGAATGGGCTGCATCAGCTACTCAGGTCGCTATAGCTACAGACCTGTTCTATCGCTCCTGATAGGCTGCCAGCACTGATTGTTATAGCTACAGACCTGGTATTCTCAGCAGCTCATCACTGCAGGCCAGTAGTAACCAGTAAAGCCAATAAACATGCCTCTGAATTCAAAAATTAAACTGAGAAAAGAGGACTGAGGTAAAATGAATCAATGTAGTGAGACAACCCCTTTAATGGAGGTGTTACTTTTACTTTGGTTGTGAATGGATGACAACAATATAAGGGCAGCACAGTGGCTAGCACTCTTGCCCTGCAACACTGGAGTCCTGAATTCAAATCTCACCATGCAAAACATCTGCAGGGAGTCTGTATGTTCTCCCTATGATCGTGGGGGACCGGGGTGTCTTCCATATACTCTGGTTTTCTCCACACTCCAAAAACATACTGATGGGTTAATGTTGAGTTTAAACTGAGAGATCTAATAAGGACATGGACAATATTGATAACGACAATCTCTGTACAATGCTGTGGAATATAACAGAACTATATAAATGTAATAAAATAAATAATAAACATAAGTTAAAGATAAGTAAGAAAGGGACTTCTTATGTTTCGGTGATCACTGGCCAGTGAAAATATTGCCCTGATTATTTGTCGACTGATCAGATTGTTTATGCGAGCTTAAGAATGCTTTCTGGTTGGCAGAAGAGGACGTGCTGCTGACATAAAGCAAACTGTTTGGGAGACAATCAATCACATGAACGATCGTTCCTTGCCCAGGCAGTATTTATGGACTTGTGTGAAAGGCCTTGCAAACAAGCACCAAACGACTTGTAGAATGTCAATCAGTGCTCAATTCCCTAATAACCAGCACATTTAAAAGGACCTTCGAGTAACCTATACACACAGTTACAAAGCTTTTTACATACAATTAGGGAATGTTGTTTGAACGCAGAGCTTTTCTTTGAATTCTGATTCATGTCCAATGGATGTTTAAAACTAAAATACTAATAATTATACAATATTACTACAATTAACATCAATGTCACAAAGATGAAATATGTTGAAAAATAAGATACTACACAGAAAACCAGCCAAAGCCACATGCAGAACGACTGCAATGAGCAGAAGAAAACGGTCTAACCAGGTGGCTCGTGTCAGACAAACTATTTGTTATGTCTAATCTTATAATTGCTGGGATTTAACATTGTTGTCCCATGATATTAACAGATGGAGAACAGTAGCTAAGGTAAAAAATGAGAAAATGATTTGTCCTGAAACAAGTTAACAGTATAAGAAAACATGTGGAATGTAATTTTTCAGATCAAATATTGGCAGGTTTGGACAATTTTTTATGTAATGTAGATGAACATTTTAAGGGTCCTGCAACTTTGGGAATAATATCCAGAAGGTCATTCCTTCCCTGTGTTACAACCAGGCAATACAGGATTATTCTAAACCAGGGGTAGGGAATAACCGACCCGATGGGCTATGTACATCCTTCAAAATCATTTGGCCTCGCCATGTACTCGTTGTCCTGTGCAGTAGCATAAAGGGGCAAAAATGACATGGATAAGAGCCATAACTGATGCTCTTGATGTTCCCAAGTCAGGAGCTTTGGAGACTAATGCATGCAGAGTAGGACTTGTCGCTCAAGCTGTTCCTTCCTGAATTTTCTACTCAGTTTGTGCTTGTCTTCAATCCTTCTGGCACGTGTTTGGTGACTTGGGGACATCAAGCACATCATTAATGGCTCTAGTACATGCTATTTCTACCCCATATGTCTACTACATGCTATTTCTAACCCATATACTACTGCATATTGTGGGAGGGGGGGGCAAGGACATCACTGCAAATGAGAAACAGAAACTCAGGAACTGTGAATTTAAATCAGGTAGTGGGACATACAGGACATCAGGGCCAACCCTGGTCCATGCCACTTCTACCCGTGATATGCTACTACACAGCAAGGAAGGTGCGGACAGAATTCAAAAAGGGTCTGGATGCATTTCTAGAGTGTAATAATATAACAGGTTATAGTGACTTGGAGTTGTTGATGCAGGGATTTATTTTGATTTCCAGATTGGAATTAGAAAGGAACTTTTCCCCTAAAATGAGGACAATTGACTTTTACCTCATGGGGGTTTTTGCCTTCCTCTATATCAACACTCTAGGACAATAGGCTAAACTGGATGGATGTCTCTTTTTTTGGTTTTACAAACTATGTAATTATGTAATGTGCTGTAGTGAGGAAATAGCATGGACAACATTTGCTGCTAATGCACCCATTCAGCAACGTGCATTTGCGCTTATGCTGATCAAGGAAAGTAATAGTTACAGCCATCATATTAGGGGAGATTAATTAAATGTTTGACCAAATATAGCAGGATAATTTTTATGTTGATAATTTTGTAAGGCTCACGAATGACGTTCTAAATAGGGTCAAAGCTATAGAGGGGTGCAGAGGTAGGAATTTATTCTAGGGCCCTGGAGCATGAGGTAGCCCATGGGTCTTTCTGCCACAATACACAAATAATTACAAATGGTGAATGGTAGGTGGGGCCCTTTTATACATTTTGCACTGAGGCCCAGAAGAATTAAAGGGGTATTCTGGAGTTAGGACAAAAACTTGAAAGAAACCTGCACAGTCATTACACACAAAACGAAAGTATATCACTAGTCTTATGTCCTAAACATGTATACATACCTTTTTCTATCACACCATGTGTTTCTTCTCAGCACAGTAAGGGCTTGTCCCCACGGCATGGGTTTTCAGCCGGTTTTTCAGACAGTTTTCGGTTTTGAAAACTGTCTTCAAACCGGCTGACAAACCTTAAAATGGACCTCTATGGAAAACCGGTGCAGCGGTCCCCACTGCACGGGTTTTTTGCCCAGCGGTTTTTCAGACTGCCGGCAGTCCAGCAACAAACTGAACATGTCCATTCTTCCGCCCGGTTTTTGGAAAAAAGATGTTTCCTTGCGGCCGTGTGCACAGCCCGAAAACAGTACAAATACCGGTCAGATAAACCGTGGGGACGTGGCCTAAGATTGGGGCTTGGCTTCAGCAGCAGTTCATGTGGGGAGCGGACTACAGTTCCTATCATGAATTGCTGACATCTATTCCGGGCTGTTCTCCCTCTGTATTATTTTGGCTATTGCGACAGTCTCCACCCTTTTGTGTATCTCATATTGTGCTCCAGTAACTGCCCATTCAATCTGGTAAAACTGAACTACTGGACGTATCCATTGGCAAAAAGTTATAAAAATCACATTTTGGGCCAGTAATTGGTGAGTGATTATGTGGAAAACTACTAAAACTATTTAGTTGCTATATATTGAGGATTTTTATATTGCATCACATACTTTCAATAGGAGTCAAGTTTTGTATAACAAAACACCCCTTAAGTTTTGCCTCTGTTTGTAAATATCATATTGGTCAATGTCAGGAAAAAGTTCCCCCTACCCCCTTTTTTTTAACAATCTTTTTAAGCAGGCCCCATTGTTCCGATCAACCTAACTTTATTTGTCTCCTGGTAAAATGCAAGGACTGTGCTTTGGAATGTTGCCTTTAGTTGCTATGAATTCATTAATGATAGTACGTGTCAGCATGTTTCTACTAGAGCAATATACACTGCCAGATGTGGGGGATATCATTAGTACTATTAAGCTAAGTATTTCCTTTAATTCATCATGTAATGAAAGGGTGTGAGGTACACAGGGCTCTCCTAGCCTGGTCAACATGCCCAATTCTGAATAATGACTATTTTCCACCCACGGAGAAGCATCCTACATTTGTGGAATTTGACATGCTTGACTTTAATAATGTATCTTTTATAATGTCCAGCAACTCTTTAGTATCACTTTCTTTAGATAATGAAAGGGCAATAAATGGAACACAATTAGCCTCTTATCCTCCAGGTAAAAAGCATCTGCTTTTAAGAGCCTCTCATTGAATGCTGAGATCCTGCTGTGAGCGGTCAAACAATGAACTAATGTCAGGCTATTCACTGAACATTTGCAGAGAGGGAAGTACAGTAGTCACATAATGATCTATCAACCTTGGATTTGTCAGATCTCTTAAATTCCAGTTTTTAAGTAGCAAACAGCTTGATATGAGGCATAAATATTATCATGTACATTGTCATTACAAGGACAATTGGGAATACCCTTCATGTAAGTCTTATGAGCAGAATCTGGTAAATGTTCCTATGGTAAAATCTCATTTTAATTTAGGGTCAAGTGTACTGATGAATGGCATGTAAGCACATGTCAATAGTTAAGCATGTATTAGAGCCATGAAAAGTCTCAAAGAGCTTAAAGCTCTGTACGAGCAGGCCTCACAGAACTGGGAGATGGCTGGGTTTGCACAGTTCTCCTCATTCTTTTTATGGCAGTTTCGAATATATCAAAAAATTAAAGGTTAAACTTACAGTTAAGGTAATTGTCTCCTTTATTTACTTTTTTATGTAATTCATTTATATAGGACCACTATATTCCACAGCATTGTACAGAGATTGTCATTATTTAATTTAATTCTTAATTAATTTAATTAATTCTTCACCAGAGCCCACTGCAAAGCCGGATGGACTTAGCTGCAGGAAACCCCAGGTTGCTACCCCTGACATGGCTACTCGCGGTGACAACCGAATTACTGGACGTATGACAGCGGGTACAGGCAGATATGACGGGTCAAGAAAGGTGCCATCGTAGACTATAGCATAGTACCAGACAGGTAGCAGACTGGTGTAGGGTCAGGTAACAGCAGTAGCAGGAACGCAGGTAACAATGGTAGTTGGATGGTCAGGATCAATGTCACAACATCAACAAACTGACCCAGGGCAGAGGCAGGAACTTTCTTAAGTCCCCGGTGGTTTTAAAGGTCATTGGCCAGGTAATTAGTGTATGGTCTCTTTAAATTCTAGGGAGGACACGTGCGCGCACAAGATGCCAACAGCAGCATGGACCAGATCAGGGGCATTGACAGGTGAGTACACAGCAGCAAAGGCAAGAGGGACAGGGGACACCAGCAGGATACGGCTATGTCTGCGTCCAAAGCGGGCACCGCGTTATAGCTTGTGACAACAGGGAACAAAAGGATTTAGTGAAACAGACATATCAGTAACAGCCATGGATCCTCTTTAAAATCTATTAGCCAGAGACGAGAGCTGCCCCCACTCTAATAGTATATTTATGTTGTGATGTACACAGCTAGAGAAAAGATGATCCACATAGGAAAAAAGTTTTAAAGGTTTGGATTTAAGTATATCATATATTTTTTGTATCAATGGGAAACTTATCCATATTGTGGCAAATCTCAATCCCAGGTTTTTAACTCGATTGCTATTTGTATCCATGATTGTAGCAATAAGTCTGTCATAACAATAAGTATATCACACATCTACAGTATCATCCCATAAAAAACTATGAAAGTTTAAGATTTACGTTCACTAATATATGGTTAGTTTTTGCATTAAATTTAATTCTTTAAGAGTCATCCATATAATATAAAGTCAATGAAAGATTTCCCCACATACTGTATGTAACTTTATGCTCTTGACTGCAAGAGCTTTCAGTATCATCCTAAAATGTCCTACCTTTGTATAAGTTTTTAGGTACTTGACATGTATGGCCACATCCATTCGAACAGCACTTCTTTACCCCAGAGCATTCATTATCAGTATCACAGCTTTCGACACACGCTGCCGCAAATCCACTAGCTTTCTCTGGAGCTGGGCAGTCGCCTTGCTTCACCGACAAAACAGATTTTAGAAACTCACAGCTGGTTAAACATTCATAGTGTTTCTTCGGAAACAGTGGCTGAAAGAAGAATGACAGAAGATTTTACTATTATGTCTTTTGATTACTTCAACTTCTAGTATACTTTCTGCTAACACTGTGGAAGAAAGGGATAAAATTACCATCTCAGAAACTGCTTCAATGGAAGTCTTATTGACTTTCCTCCCATGGTGCACTGTATTGTTTAATTCATTCACTTCACAGTAAATTGGCAAATCAATTAACTGTGTCCACTATAGAAAATTGGATGGGCTAGGAATATTAATATTAACACACAAAATCCATATTTCAAATACCTAGAAGCTCCTGAGCCCTAGTGCATAATCTATAAAGGCTTCCCCCCACACACCAACCATGTGTCATTTCTAATACTCATTTCTAAACTGGTGATTTGATACTTTTGCACTCCCTAAAATGATGCCCCTGTCTGAACTAAGAATTAGATATGCAGTCTCCATATCAAATGTTACCATATCACTCAGAAGTGATAGAGTACCATGACAGCTTTCACAATGGTTCCCGTGTTGACGTTCATCTTTTTTCTTCTTTTTTTGGTTGGGGAGAGGTCTTGTCTGTAGAGAGAAGGTCTTTTATGGGTCTTGTTACATTAACCTAACCCTGCACTCATCTTCTCTATAAACCACAGAGGTACTGTTCTTAATATGGTAGCAAACAAGGACCAGGAGCTTCAGAAACCAGTGCATGTGGAGTACCAGATCTCACTTAAGAAGTTCATTCCCGCATACACTGGTTTCCAAGGCTCCTGAGACTTATTTGCTGACTCAGGGACATCAAACACATCAATAATAGCACAAGTCCATTCCATTTCTGACCACATATGCATTTTGGGAGAAAAAAAGGGTATTGATACCAAAGCACAGGGGGATCGGAGACATGGACATGTTGCATCTAAACTCAGGGGAAAGGAGCATCCAAAACTTTGGGGACAGCTCTAGTCCATGCCAATTTACCTCAATATGCTGCTGCATGTAGGAACAAGTGTGAATGGGGGAAAGAAGACTCAGGCATATTGCAGGTAAATTTGGAGGAGTGGAATAACATCTAGCCCCTCAGTTGCAATTCTCATCCATGCCTTTTCTACCCTGGGGATAATGGCATGGACTGAGATTTGCTGCTGATGTACTTGTCCATTCAGCAATGTTCATCTGCGCTGGTGCTGATCATGGAGAGAAGGTTGTCCAGCCATCAGAGTTGGGGTGGGTTAATTACATGTTTGAACAAATATAGCAGGCTCAATTTTAAGTTAATAATTTTATATGAAAATGATGTTATAAATATCCAAATGGCCCTTGGCAGATAAAAGGTTTCCTACCCCTGGTATGCGATTTACTGTATATTTGCTTACTTGGATAATATTGTTCTATGAACTTACAGAACTGAGTACAATGATAAGATGCAGCAGAGCTAAATTTGTCAAATGACTTTCTCCTTTGTGCATCATACATTTCCAGAGGTTAGCCTACAAGTCTACTGAAAACTGTAACACTATGAGATATCACTAATAGTTCTATCCTCATACATATATACACAGGTCTTTGCAGTGCACCCTGATATACATGACATGTACTTACTGTAATCATTTCTATATTTCCATGTAAGCTGTTGCCATATGTTATGAGCTATTTTAGGTTTAGTTTATCTGGCAGGAAGTCTGTTGTGCTTAGGGCCAAATGCCTCCACCATGATGAAAAGCTTTTGTTGATCATCCTCAGTCCCGATAAGCTCCTGAAGCAGTCATTCCTAAGTGTCAGTGCTATTTGTACACTGCCTTTTTATATAATGCAGCCTGTGTTTTACAGTAGTGCTGCTTTAATTAAAACATTTCACTTAAAAGCACTGAACATGTGAAGAAAAGTGTGGTCTTCTGTGGGTTGCAAATTTGCAGCTAGTTAATTAAAATGGTTTATTATCCCTTGGGACCTCATTTGCCCCCTGGCCTTAATCTCCCCTGTTCTCTTTTTGCAGCTATGTTTTTCTGAGCTATAAGTGTTTTGCTCTTCATTACTATTCTTTGAAGTTCTAAATTTAGGTTCAATTACTGATCAGTAAGATGCTCCAGATTTACCCAGAATTGCATGGTCTGCAGCTGCACTGTCTGCACAGAATCTGCCAGATTTATGTTACATTGCTACGAATTCCACAACGTAAAATTTATTTTTACCAATACATTACAACAGTACACTACAGAGATGTATATGCACAAGAAGTTTTAGCATGGAAATTTCCCCTTCATGGAGATAACCATCTCAGATCTAACTTCTTGTGAGGTATCTTTTCAGTAGTATCATTGGGTGGAGCATAATAGGGAGGGTGGTCTGAACCAGGTGGCACTTTTTTGGAGGCTGCACTGACGGCTTGTCCAATATTTTTTTCACAAGTGTAAGCTACTGCTGCAGTTCTAAAATAAGAAATAAATAAATAAAAAATCATACCTCACCACTCACCTCTAATCCAGTGCTGCTACCACCTTTTCGCAATCAGCTCAGTCTGCACAGTCTGAAGCACACAGGTGAATGGGGGAGCCAGCCTCCAGGACTGTGGTTAACACTTTGTTTTCACTATATTGCAGGTATCCATCAGAGTTTTGGGAAAACAGTACCCCAACAAATACTGTGAAGCAGCGGTGACCAGCCCATAGACATATAATATGTCTTTTATTATATGTCTCTATTTTTATATGTTTCTATTTTTTCTATCTTTTAATCTATAGGTTTCTATGGAGAGCTGCACATCCCTTCTGTATCCTTTGGGGTACCTTTTTCTTAATAGGTTAGCCTGAGTCGGTTTCTGATTGGCCAGCTATTTTGTTACCTGGGCTATATTAAACCTAACCCGACTTGGCTAAAACGGGCATACTGACAGTATGGACATCACCTTGTCCGAGACACCCCGTATATTTTTTGGTTATCCTTACCCTGAACTGGCCATTATGACCTACTGAGGAACAGGAGAATATACCTCCTTTGTGAAACGCGTCTAGGTCTTGGTTTATGTTTCTGGTTCATTTTTTAGCCCTCTCACCCCCCCCCCCTTTTTTTGAGCTCTAGGGACAAGTGAGGGGCTTGTTTAGGGTTTATTGCGGGGTCGCTCTCTTCAGAACAGGTGCTCCATTAAGGGCGAGATTCAGGGTTAAATTATTAGGGAGTCAGGGACAGTATGCTATCAATTTAGTTCCTAAATATAGTGTGATTTTTTCTCACAATTGGACTCACCCTGGCTATATTGATACAAACTGCTACCGGGAGGTGGTGAGTATATTAAGTGCCGACTATACAGTATGCTCTATTCATACCTTACAGATATTTTAAATGTTAGATTAAAAGTTATGTTTTAAAGGGATTTTTCATTTTATAGTTGTGGTACCTTTTTCTTAATACCCCAATGGATATCTGCAACTTAGCGAAATACAAAGTGTGAACCTAGTGTATTTTTTTTAGTACTGCAGCACTAGCTTACCATTGGCAAACTCTGAGAAAGAGCTTTAGCCACCAGAGGCTCTTGCTATACCACTGCCTCTTCTTTTGTAATCTTGGTCTACAGCATGCAGAATTTATACAAGTGACTGTAAATAAAGTGCTCTTGTTGTCATAAAACTTTATTAGAACGTAAATCAGTATTTTATGGTGTATTACCACGGTAATAAATAACATTGTAGATATGTACACAATTTTTGATCTGTGGAAAGCTAGGTGAAAACATCTTGAATAATGCAAATGAGCTCTTCTCCAGGGAAGAAAGTCATATCTCTAGTGCCACCTACTGGAGATAGCTTCCCTGTAATTGCATCCTGCCAATTAGGGGCCTTAAGACATGAGTAGAGATTTTACCTTCATAGGTTGGCACTAAAAGGCAGCTTTCTTCTCGTCAGAGGGGAAATAAGCAAAACACCTTTTCCCTGGAAGCATTGTCTGGCCTACAAGACTTATTTTGGGGTGTTTTTCACAAGAAGAAACAAATCTCCCAAAATCTATGTCATAAATGATGTAACAGATGAGGATGAGAAAAGACTAAAAAGAAGGGAACACAAGAACTGAAGACAACACCAAGGACACTCCAATAGATGGGTATGACTTGTGGTTGTCCTCTAAAAATGTAGCTTCCATTAGAACTTGATGATACATTATTTCCGTAACAGGATAACAAAATGATAAATGTGTCACTGCATGAAAACAGTGGGACAAGAGATTAACTTCCAAAAACCTAAAAGGTCAATTTCCGTTAACTTATTGTCCATGTATTCATAGCAGACAACAATAAAAACATTCGGCTATGTTTTATCCAGAAGAAGACATATTAATCTATCTATCTAAACATACTATCTATCTATCTATCTATCTAAACTATATATATATATATTTATATATATGCAGTATATATATATAAATTTTATATAAATAATATAAATAAAAATATATATCATATTTAAATATAAATATATATATAAAATATATATATAAAATATATTATGTTTTTTGGGGGATTTGTTTCTCCTTGTGAAAAACACCCCAAAATAGGTCTTGTAGGCCAGACGATAAACAAAGAGTGTTCGCATAGAACTGGCCAGACATACAACAGACAAAACCCAGAATATGTCAGATACCTTTAGTAATACAAAGCGGAGATGCTATATAATAGCTCCCCTTTGTATCCACTAAAACTATCTCATATTTTGGGGTTTGTCTATTGTATGTCTGGCCAGTTCTATTCGAATACTCTTTCTCGTGTCTATGCCCGCCTGGAAAATTAATACAATGGAGCACTAAATATGTGCCATTTACAAAAGGTAGAATATTGTCAAGACACCAAGAGTGAGACATTCTTGTTCTTTCATGAAATATTAGAGGAGACAAATTTCTTTCCATACCAAGAACAATTCTGACATACCTCACAGAGACTTTGGCAGCTATTCTTTTTCAAATCCCATGTTTCCTTGCAAGGTTCCAAGCACTGTTGAAAGATTGAACAAACACTTAGTCAAATGGTTGTCATTTTACAGCTTGCGTTTTATTTTTATTTCTTGGGAACGTAAAGTTGCAACTCAGGAAAAAACAAAAGCAGCAGACATAACAGTATTACTTGTATTGTGACTCACATGGCATCTGTCAGTAAATGCTCTGACTCCTGTGAACCGAGAAGGTTGCACAGTGTAATATCAGGGATTTTCTCCTCCCACAAAGTCTTTATTTCAGAGACTGTTAAGATTGTTATACATGGGACTTGTTATATATTTTTCAATTTCATGGAAATTGGATCCTTCTGAAATTCTAGCACGGTTTTCCTGAATTTATAATTAACACAGTTAATTATTTATAGCTTAGAAAGCTGACAATATGCTTCTGGTAACAGCAGGATGGTCTGTAAACATATGATACCTAGACACATCGATGTGAGAAGATTACAAATAACTTCGCATTTCAAATGCTTTAAGGAAAGGAGGTTTGGTGTAGGGATATATTATAGGAAGATGTCTGATCACATTGGGGCCTCACCAGTGGGACCACTACCAATCATTAGAACGGGGATTGAGCAATTTAGTGCCTATGGGGTTGACAGAAGCAGCCAAGAATTATAGAGAGATGTCTCTGTAGATGATTGGCTGACACTCTACTCAAAGTTTTTTTCCCTATAGTAATACAATAATGAGCAACAGAATGCTCATGACCCCCATTCTAGTGATTGGTGTTGATCCTAGCGATGGCAGACATTTATCACCTATCCTGTGGATAGCTGGAAAATTTCCACTGTGGGAAACTCTTTTAAAGGACAAATATGTTCCCCATTAAAAAAAGAAAAAAACAAAAAAGAATGAAAGACATTAGCTGGTTAAGAGGAAAGGTTTCAAAGATTTTTGGTGGTAGTTTATGGAACAACGCTATGCATGGGAGGCATTAAAAACTTATGACCAAGAAGTGTATTTCAGGACTCAGCTGTCAATTACTAGTTAAATGAAAAAGATACTTTTACAAGCAAATAAACTAAATCAGTAAGCACGTTATGTTTTCCCTCCATTCACACATTCAATGATAGAGGAAGACATCTGGAAACTAGGTGCTGTATTGATGTCAGCACATCATGTAACAGCGACAATGAAATTTTAAATACTTAAGAGCAAGGACAAAAACTGGTGTCAGACTATGATTGCAAGATAACATTTTTGGACAACAAGGTCTTTTAAACCTAATTTAATTATCCCAAAATTGTGATATTGTCAACATGAATGCTTTTGTTTAGTGTTCTGTTTCAGACAAGCTGTAGCTTATGTTTAGCTGATAAAGGAAGGACTATCATATTAATTAAATAATAAATGAGGAGCCATTCCAATCAGTTTTGGACTGGGGTGTCTAAGGCCCACCAGTGGAGTTGGATTCTGAGGACCCACCAGTGGAGTTGATTCTAGACACTCATCATACAAGCTATTGTACATGCCTCTTATACTCTGTCTCTTGCTTTTTGTCTCTTACTCTTTGCCTTTATGTCTCCCCCAAGCATGTAAAGTATATGTAGCTTCAAATAAACTCCAGGCATGCCCTGCTCAGGGGCCCACGGGGCTCTCCAATGTTCCACTATGGACTAGTCCAAGTCTGTTTCCCATACACCTCCAATAGCAGTCTGCTAAGCACTCGTTCAGTCAACAGCTATTCCTCCTGACTATGTATGCTCAGCTTGGCCTTGCACTAAAATTCAACAAGCTTGATTCTTTTACCCCCACAGTGTTCAATCTAATGTGCACATGTATGCAGCTTTTAGCAATCTAGGACTACATCATAGAAAAAAATGGTTATGTAGTCATCAACTGCTACAAGCTTGTTATTTTTTTTGATCTATGACACTTTATGCAAAAAAGTAAGAATAATGAGACTCATCCAACACAAACAGCTGCAATCAACTCCTAAGTGCATTAATAGGCTTGTTTAAATAGGACTATCCCTTTACTCCAGTGTGATTCACTTGAAAGGGGCCCCTAATAATAACTTAAGGATAACACTAGGCTGAAGTAATCTAAATGAAACAACATTCAATGTGCTCCTCAATATATGAGGTAGTCGACAAACAGGCATTGTGGTGTTTAACCTCTGCTTGAGAATTCAAGTTGCATACCCCTGTACCCATTTACTTGGTCACTCGACTTCTCATCAGCATGGTGGTGTACAGTATTGAGCACCGCAACTTTATGGTGCAAACCTATTCGGTCACCAATTCATTCGAGTGGTCCAAGTAAATTTAGGAAAAAATATGGTTTGAGTACCCTTAAATAGTTTTATTCAGAAGATGGTATGATGGGATCATTGATGCCGTCTCACAAAAATGGTCATCTAAATGGAGGGGCACACAATGGATGACGTACAATAATATCTACAAAACCTGGAGATGCCTAGAAGACTAGGAGACTGGAAGATCTTTTTCAGCAGATTAAAGAGCTGCATTAAGGGCAAAATTGCATGCCTATCATGCCACGGTCATTCAGGAGCTCAAAGCCAGTGATATGGAGAAAAGGGTTATATAGTGTCACTGGTTCCAGACGTTTGTGAAGGAAAACATCCAACATGAAGTGCTGCGTCGAAATGTTTCTGGCAGAAAACAAAGTTTACTTCCAGCATTGCACATAATGCCATTGATTACACATATGTCAAGATACGTACTGTAGCCTGTATTTTTGAATCAGATTGTTCATGCTAATAAGAGTCACAACAGACTATTCAGGGCCTCTTTACGGTGACTCTCACTATACTTCATATCACATTTGCCAAAAACATAAAGAATCAAAGACTATAATATGCTAATTTAAAATAGCTGAAAATGATGTTGTTAAAGGAACACTCCAGTAATGACACAATGGGTCTTCTTTATCAAAACTCTCTAAGTGCAAAACTGTCTTTCTTGCCATAAGTAACCAATCAGAGCAAAGCTTTTATTTTCCAAAGTAGTTTAAAAAATGAAAGTTGGCTTCTGATTGATTGTTATGGGCAACACAGAGAAATCTATACGGAGACAGTTGAGGCTCAGGGTGTTGTATTTAGTTTTGGGTTTTAAGAGTGAATCCCTGAGTCATGCAAAGCCCTATTGTTACCTGCACTAGGTATAACACAGCATGTCAGTACTCTTTGGAGTACTCCTTTAATAATGAACACTATTGATGAATAGTACCTGAAGACCATAGTACCATATTTTATTATTAGGCAAGCACATTTTTGTGTGTGTCTGTCTAAGTGTACTATGTTTTACTAAGCAATGTGAGATAACAGCCAGTAAAAATCATTTTCTTGCTGTTACAAATTTCCCAGCAGAAACTCATAAAATTAGATCAATGTCTCTTTCCAATAACACTTGCACTTTCCCATAATTAACGTTTTTACAGCTTGAAAGCATATAGCATTTAGAGTGCATCTTCTTACTCTAGTCAGCACATTGCACTAATATATTGAAATTTACACGCAAAATATTTTTGAAGGGCAGAGATGTGTCAATTACTTTTAATTCTGGCGTCCACATATTCATGGTGAAAAAAATAACCTGTTTAGTCAGCATTTAGATTCCCACGGGGTTATCAGCAAATGGGTAAACTGAAAAATGCAGATAGGATGTGACACTACGGTAAATAATTAATAAGGAACAGAACAATGGAAAGTGTAAAAGATGCAGCTTTCACTGGGTGACCTGTGGGAAATAGACAGAAAAATGTGGAAAGCTGATGAGTGCAAAATTAAGACCGTAGTCAACATTTAGTGCATGTTTCAAATTGACACAATCATACATATAGTGCAAAAGGGGTTGAATGTTTTTTTGCCTTTCTCTACAGAAAATAGTGTCATTCCTGTTCATATGCTTTTCATGATATGTAGCTCAACATCTTTCATTTAAAAGGAGGCTGAGTGGTAACACCATACATAAACACTGGGCACTGGAAAAAAGTGATAAAGTAATAAAATATAATCAACTGCACATGGGAAATGCTGATATTGGATTTTTATTGTGCTGTATACAAATCAAAGCGATATGTATTTGAATGTTTTTTGTCCACAGTAGACATTATTCACAACAGTCTCATCCAGCTCATATAGACAAATATTGAAATCCGGCTGCAGCCCTGGCGATCCCACTCGATCTACACTGCAGCAGGATTTCAATATATGTCTTTCTGCGCCAAATGCAACTGTTGGGAATAAGGTCTACTGTGGACCAAAATAGTCTTTGTTAGGTCACATGACTTGCACTCTGATTAGCTTAGAGACACATCCTTATGTATGAAAAACTGTATAGCAATAAGACTCTTTGTTGCCCATAGCAACTAATCAGACCTCTGATTCGTTGCTATGGGCAACAAAGACAGTCCTACTGCTAGACAGTTTTCATACATAAGGCCCACTGTGCTTTTGACTCTGACAGGAAGCCTCTCTCTCTATGCATTCCTTTGAGACTGCCTTTAAGCCTTCCATAAGAATGCATGGAGAGATTCACTTTCGTGTTACAAAGCCATTATGTGTGTTTCAGCAACTCAGAGAGCGGGTCACATGACCCAGTGCCAGCAGTAAGAAATCATGTATTCAGCTGCAGGTAAGCAAAATTACTGGCACTTCTGTGCACCTAAAGACAATTTGAAATGAATTAAAAGAAAACCTAGAGTGGTCCTTTAAAATCCCTAGTCTTGTTTCAAGGTTACTTGCTGGTTTAGACTGGCCTTACATGAAAGTTACTCCAACGGGTGGTGCTAGAAAAGCAGTGATAACTTATACACCCGTTCCCCCAGGAAGCATAGCCTGGCCTATAAGATTCCTTATGCCAACATGTTACTCTCTACAAGGAGAAAAATTTCCCCTTGATTCACAAAAAGTGACATGCTACAACTAATAGCTGAACATATCTAATGTGTCCAGTTAATTTCACAGTGATCACCTTCAAGAAAGACTAATCAAGCTCCAAATTTCCCCCAAGCATTTAAATTTTTATCTGAATCCTCCAACACTTATATTTTAATTCCAACACAAAGTATGTGATCACTGCTGTCTAGACAGAACTATTTTATGCATATTTCTAGCATAAAATAAGTCTCCAGCTTGCAGGTGAACATTTTAAGCTAATGCTGAGAACTTTCCCCATAACAAGAATAATAGCAATCGTGAGAGCAGAGAGAGTTAAGAAAAGTTTCCTTCCTGAGCCCTACTATTTTGTTGAACTTCAATTCTCATAGACACCTTACATGCCACTACTTGCTTAGCTGTTTTGTGTATTGTGTTAAACTTTATCTAACACCGGGAAGGGAGGCCAGTGCCTCTGTGTCAAAGGTTCCATTCAGAGGGTTTAGTGGGGCTGTTAAATGACCAACACCAACTCTGCCCGACAGTCCCCATTAACTGCAGTGCGGTCCATCGGATTTCCATCTCAGTGATCATCATTTTAAAGAAAAAAATAGTGCTGTATGCTGTGCCATTTTTTTTTCTAATTTCTGACGGATTCAGTTATGAACTGGCCTACTCCTGCTCTAACATATGACCAGGCATTATGTGAAAGAAGCTCAAGCGCCCTCTGTTGTATGTAACAAATCCTCAATTTGCTTTTGACTCACTGGGTCTTTGGAAAGCAAGAAGGGATATTTAGCCAAGGCAGCATCACCCATCTGTATACAGCCATTTCGGAGTGTTTGCCCCTCTTCAGTGCAGAGCAGAGCGATGCTGGCTTGGCAGTGGGAGGCAGTGAGTGGCTCAGAAAGGGAAGATCTCTCCTTAGAGAGAGCGCCTATATAGGCGTATGGAGATTCGAGATTGCCTTTTGCACTCAAAAGCAAATTGAGGATTTGTTACATCAACAGAGGGTGCTGGAGCTTCTCAGCTCCTTTCCCATAATGCCTTGTGATATGGAGATGCTTCGTGGAGTGCAAAAAGGCAATCTCGAATCTCCACACACCTATATAGGTGCTCTCCCTAAGGAGAGATCTTCCCTTTCTGCTCTAACATATTCAGACTTGCTAAGTGTTAGTTGGGCAGCCATTAATTTGTTACCAGAAAAAGCTTCTCTCAGCAATATCAACTATTTACTAGTGGGGACAAAAATGTTTAGCTGATCACTTTTATTTGTTAAAGAAGGTGTCACGTCAAGGGAGGTGCAGTGAGCCCCGACTGGAAGCCAGCCCACTGTCCCTGCCTGTTTGACGTGCTGCCCTAGGCGGCAGACGGCAACTGGGCGACAGTCCCTGCTCTGCCTAAGTGCTGGGGCCGTCAGGAAGTAGAATAGTGAGACAGTCCGGGTAAATACCAAAACGGGAACGCCAAAGCCACAAATCAGAACCAGAGGGATAAACGTAAACAAGCCGAGGTCAAAAGCCAAACGGGAGCGAGGTGCAAAATCAGGAGACAAGCCAAGGTCAGAAGAACAACCCGAGGTCTGGTACATGGATAAGCAAAACACAATCTACAGAACCAGTCACACACGGTAGCCTGGAAGATAACAGGCGCTGCACTCAGCCTTCAGGGAGTTTAAATGGGATTCCTGGATACCGCCCCTGTAGCTGATGGGAGCGGCCTCCGGGTTCTCCCATTGGCTGGTTCAACATGCCCCCTGTCAGGAGTGGCTGGGCATCTGTCACTCACAGAGCTGCCAGCAGCATGTGTATCAGGGTGGGGTCGCTGATCAGCTGCTGCAGCCTGTAGATTCCTGCAGCCTGAGCGCAGCCTAACCCTGACAGTACCCCCCCTGTTAGGAGGGGCCACCGAAACCCTTCCCTGGTCTGGGTTTGTCCGGGTGAGCCTCATGGAATTCCCTCACCAGGCGATCAGCATGGATGGATTTCGACAGAACCCATGATCTCTCCTCAGGACCATACCCCTTCTAATGGACCAGGTACTGCAGTGACCTTTGGGCCTTACGCGAATCTAAAATACGGGCGACCAGTTTCTAACTCCCCCTCTATGCGAACTGGAGAAGGAGGTCTAGAGGGCGGAGTCACAGGCTGAATATACCTCTCACGAAGTGCACGACGGGACACGTTATGTATACGGAGAGAAGAGGGTAATTTCAGCCGACAAGACACTGGGTTAATTACCTCCTGACCCACATATGGACGTACAGGTACAGGTGGAGGGCATAGTTCACCAGGAGGACGAGTTCTGGGAACCTTAGCCCGAGCATCGACTTCACAAGATGCCGCATAGGCCTCAACGCTGGCACAGCCGCTTCCAGATAGCGCATCAGCCTGTACATCAGTATTGCCCAGCATGGTAAGGAGACATCTGTCAACACACCGTTGTCCCCACCTGACTAATTTCCCTGAATTCCAGTCAAACACTGGGTTATGTTTCTGAAGCCAGGGCAGCCCCAACACCACATCAGCGGGCAGCCCCTCCATGACGAATAGAATACACTTTTCAATATGTATGGATCCGACCACCATCTCCAGCTCAGGGGTACAATATTGGATTGCGCCCCGAGCTAGTGGAGTGGAGTCAATAGCCACAACCCGCAGCGAGTCCGATAGCGGTCTCCAAGGTAGGCCCAGACGTTTGGCGAAAGACGCATCAACAAAATTAGAAGCAGATCCAGAATCCACAAACGCACTCCCAGAACCAGACCGCGACAAATATGAAATCTTAACTGGTAGCAGCAATTTTTTAGATACAATAGGAAATACCTGCTCGCCTAGGTGATCTTCCTGCTGACCACCTAGGCGTTGGAGTTTTTCAGACCTGGTCTTCCGTTTGGAGCACTCCCGAATGCCGTGTCCATCTTCGCCACAGTAGAAGCACAACCCCTGGATGCGACGAGTAGTCCTACGGTCGTTAGCCGCAGTGACAGAAAAAGCCCCCACTTGCATGGGCTCCTCTGAGTTTAAATCGGAAACAACGGGTTTAGGGGTGACCATGGTGGGGACCACCGGAGGGGGAACCTTTTCCTGCCGTCTCTCCCTAAAACGTCTGTCCAGACGAACGGCTAGTGCCATAGCCTCATCTAAAGTACCAGGGGTAGGGTAAGCCACCAATAAGTCCTTCACATGGTCAGCTAACCCTAATCTAAACTGGCATCTGAGAGCTGGGTCGTTCCACCCAGACGGAACGCACCAGCGACGAAATTCGGAGCAAAACTCCTCCACAGTCTTCTTACCCTGCCTCAAGGTGGTCAGCTGAGCCTCGGCCACAGCTTCCCTATCAGGGTCATTAAAAAGTACCCCTAAAGCGGCAAAGAACCTGTCCACAGAAGACAGTTCAGGCGAGTCAGGCGGTAACGAAAATGCCCACTCCTGGGGGGAGCCCTGAAGTAAGGACATAACAATTCCCACCCTTTGTTCCTCATTCCCCGAGGTAAGTGGGCGGAGCCTAAAATACAGGCGACAACCCTCTCTAAATGCCACAAAGGCCTTCCTGTTACCTGCGAACCTGTCAGGCAACTGGATAGGGGGTTCCACAGGAGGGGAAGGTAGTGCAGGGACCCTCTGACTTGGGGTAGCCTCCTGTTGTTCTACCCTCAGCGCCAGATCCTGGACTAGCTGGGTTAGCCCCTGCATCTGCTCTACCAGAGCTGTCATGGGGTCCATAATGAAGGTAGAGCAGTAACGGTTTCGGCCTGTGATAATGTCACGTCAAGGGAGGTGCAGTGAGCCCTGACTGGAACCCAGCCCACTGTCCCTGCCTGCTTGACGTGCTGCCCTAGGCGGCAGACGGCAACTGGGCGACAGTCCCTGCTCTGCCTAAGTGCTGGGGCCGTCAGGAAGTAGAATAGTGAGACAGTCCGGGTAAATACCAAAACGGGAACGCCAAAGCCGCAAATCAGAGCCAGAGGGATAAACGTAAACAAGCCGAGGTCAAAAGCCAAACGGGAGCGAGGTGCAAAATCAGGAGACAAGCCGGGGTCAGTAGAACAAGCCGAGGTCTGGTACATGGATAAGCAAAACACAATCTACAGAACAAGTAACACAAGGTAGCCAGGAATATCACAGGCGCAGCACTCAGCCTTCAGGGAGTTTAAATGGGATTCCCGGATACCGCCCCTGTAGCTGATTGGAGCAGCCTCCGGGTCCTCCCATTGGCTGGTGCAACATGCCCCCTGTCAGGAGTGGCTGGGCGTCTGTCACTCACAGAGCTGCCAGCAGCATGTGTATCAGGGTGGGGCCGCTGATCAGCTGTTGCAGCCTGTAGATCCCTGCAGCCTGAGCGCAGCCTAACCCTGACAGAAGGGATGGCCTTGGTGAGACTTGAGACATAAGATTGGTATTCCTCTTGGTAGAAGTCCGTGTAAGTTTTTAACCTTTTAAAAGGAAACAGTATATGGCTACTCAGAAATAAGATTAATTTAATACTCTGCCACCTCACTGTAAATGTCAAGCATAGATGAAATTTTAGAGAAGGAATTACAATACCACACACACGTGGACTCATCCAATGCCAAAGATTTTACTTAATTTTTAAAAACTAAAGGAAACAAGTGATTAGTACTTGCAATTTATTGGCTGACAAATCAATTTGGCCTGGATTGAATTCCTATGCTTTAATTTAATTACATAGACAATTCAGAGGTTATTTTCAGGACACAGTTCTGCACACTCGAAAACTTAGATGATACCATCTGAAATCTTAGTACTTGTAAATTGATTGGTGGATTTTGAGTCAGTGCCAAGGTTGAGAATATTTTTAGCAGACCACTATACAGTTGAAATAAATGATGTGTATGTTATGGCTTTCTCTAGACAGAACAATAAAAGTGCGGTAATGCAGACACAACCGAATAAACTGTGCTGACATTTTATTGTTTGTAAGATAGCAATGCATCATAACTCAGTGATAACGACAACTGTAGTTTATCACACTCTACATCATCAAAAATTGAGTTTTCCTATATTGCCTTTAAGCAACTATAACCATTTTCAAGAAAAATTACGTTGTAGAAGAAACAACCGATTTGGAGAATTGTGAGCTATAGAAAGTTTAAAAATGAGGTTTCCAAGAAAGTGTGGAACATGACATTTAAAAAAAATAGCTTTTACCTATCTGCAAGTGTACAATTTCCAGATTTTGCAGATGAACGTTGGTAATTTAACTATTTAGGGCAACATGTATGAAAACTATCTAGGTCTAAAACTCACTTTTTCCTATAACAACCAATCAGAGCCCCCTCTCATTTTTCCAGAGTACTATATAAAATGAGAAGGGTGCTCTGATTGGTTGCTATGGGCAACAAAATGAGTTTTAGACCTAGGCAGTTTTCATACATGTGGCCATTAGAGCTCATTTGTGTATTGTAATAACTCTCAGATATAAGACAGTTCGGTGGGATTATCATTGGTCTTATCTAAACTGCATTTTATTTTTTAATAATAAACCCACTGAGTTCTGTAGTCCACAGTATTTTGTATGAGGACTTTGTATGAGGAATAGCTCAGCACAGCATTCAGCGCCTTTATTGGTGTCAAAGCAATGGAAATCACACTGGAACGCTGAGGAACCACCGTATAAGTCAGTGAGTTGGTCATAAGCACTTAGATCTATATAGACTCAAACTAGCTTTGTGGCTTCCATTATAAAAAAGCCACAATGCAGATCTGAACAAAGCCATACATCATTGCAAACACCTATCACTATTGATTTACTTTATGAAAGCTGAGTTGCTCTTTATTTATGAACTTTACATTCTAGCATTTATAACTTTGCAATGGAGATAATAAGTCACATGTAAAAAAGGTCTTTTTGTTCCATTGACTGAGAGTATGTGCTAGAATAGATAATACCATGTATTTTATCTGTATGTTTATGTGACAGCTGAAATAAACATCTATATGTGGTAGAGTCTTTGAATAATTCATGAAACACTGCTATGGAAAAGTAGATGATGTTATCAAAAAGTTTTACATCTTCCAGGTTTGTTTGTCAGACATAACACAGAGAAAATCAGGCATTTCCCCTTTTTAAATCTGCGGTGTCTGAGAGATGGAGATTGATGCCCCCTAATTTCATGGTGCCTGGCAAGGTCCAAAATGTTAGGGGTTTTTATACCCTACTTTGTTTACAAAATGTGTATGAGAATCCAATAATATAATTTATTGTTAGTGAATGCTGAAAGTATCTATTATTAACTCAAGTATTTCATAAACTTCCTAAAAAACTGTTCTCTACTATACACATGGTAATTGACAATCAAGGTTATGGCCAATAGTACCATGATAAATTGTTTTACTCAAAGTGTATAATGGTATCAATTGTCTGTTTTAATTTACTTTCAATAAATATTTGTCAAGGGTTGTAAGGGTTTGGTGGATTCACTGGACCACCGCAAGCGATGATAGTTAAGCCACGCCAGGGAACGGAATCTAAGTAGCCCCCGGTTTTCACCAGAGCCCGCCGCAAAGCGGGAGGGACTTGCTGCGGCGTGCGGCTACCAGGTCGTTACTCCTGATGTGACTTGCGTGCGGTGGCGGCCGGGGTAATGCGTGGTACACAATCGTAATCCCATGGCGTAGTCGGGGACTGGCAGAGGGTCCGGGCAGGCGGCAGAGGTTCGTGGTCAGAAACAGGCAGACGGTCAGGGCAGGCGGCAAACAGGCAAGGTCAGGAAACGTAGCAAGCGGACTGGTACACTGGTAAGCAATGGCACTAAGCCAAATAACTCCTAAGCACCCCCAACGAAATTTGGGACGGGGTTTGGGGGTGTAACCCCAAAAAAGGGGCCAGTGCCCGGCACAAGCCAATTACCGGGACATGGCCCTTTTAAAACTATCCAGCTTGGGCGGGGGGCGGGGGCTAGGGGGCCCCGCTTTCGCCGACGGCCGGGAGGAGAGGAGCGGCGTGCACCCCGGAGCGCGGCCAGGTTTAAAAGAGCCGGGTGGGGAAAAGGGGGTCGGGGTGCCCGCGTTTCCCGGCCAGCCCTCAGCAGGCAAAGGGGAAAAGGCCCCCCGGGGCGCGGGCCCCGCGGCCTTGTACGTACCCCCCTTTTGGTCCCCCCCCTCTTTTTTTTAATTTCCCCCGGGATCAGGTTCAAGGTTTGCCTTCATTCCCACGAAAGCCCTCTGGGGCCCAACCCCTTCCAGTCGATGGGAAAAAAAAGACCCGGGTTCCCCCTTCCCTCATGCTTCTGCGCCCACTCCTTGGCCTCAAAGGTTTTAAAAAAATTGGGCCCCCAGGGGGTGCGAGAAAAATCCCCGGGAAAGCGATTCGCACCACAGGCTTGAGGGCGAGCATGGAAAGGGTTTGGGACAACGCAGAGTGGGAGGCAAGGGAGCTTTTTAGGAGACCGGGTTAAAACTGCGAAGTACCACAAAAGGGCCCAAATCCCAGGGCCCAACTTGTACTGGGTACCTTGAAAGGATGTTTTTGGCCAATAGCCAAAAACCCAAAACACCTGGCTTAAATTTCAGGGGGGGGGTTCCGATACCTATCGGGCCCGAACTTTTTACGAGTGGAAACCCGAAAAGAAAACCTGGGCGAGGACATGCCCGAGGGGATTGATGTCCGTACTTGGGGGATCCAAGGCAGGAAAATTTACACGAAACGGCTAGGGGGAGGCGGGGGAGGGATGTAACCCAAAAACAATAAAAAAAAGGGGGCGGTTTCCCGCGGACTCTGAGGGGGAAGGGGAAAAAATAGGGAAATTCCCCCCAGGGGAAAGGTCGACCCTTATCCGACGGGGGACACAAAATGTCCAAAAGATAGGGGCCCAAGACTTTGGGTTTACCCCCTCCCCCTGGGGGGTTTTTTCTGAGGGGGGTACCAGAAAAAAAGGGCCACTGAACCCGTAACTGGCCCCAGAAGGGCCCGCCCGAATTTAAAATACAAACTGGAACCCCCCCCCATCAGAGATGATGGAAAAGGGGGCCCGTGAAACGGAAAAAATGTGGTTTGGGAAAAAAAAATGGGGGTAGTGGGGGGGCCGAGGGGGAAACCCCCGGGGAGGGGCACAAAAAAGAGCCCTTTTAGAAAATCGTCAACCACCCCCCCAAATTTACCCTGTTTCCGGTTAAAGGGCCCGGGAGGTCAGGACAAAAACATAGCAATATGGGGCCCAAAGGTTTTTTCTGGGAAACCGGGGGGAGGCGGGAACAGTCGCGGGGTTTTGAGGCGAGGAAAATTTGTTCCGAGCAAAGGGGGTACAGGCTAAGACAAAGTCCCCTTTTAAAGTCCTGAGGGGAGGGGGGGCCAAACCAAAAGTTTTCTCGGAAAGAGGTTTGTACGGATTGCAATCCCCGGATGACCAGCTGTTTTAGAAGAATTTCCCCCCTTTAAGGGATTCGAGCCCCCAAAGCAGGAAAGGACAAGGTCTTCCCCGGAGGTAACTGTTTTAAGGGGCCCACAGGGGCTGCCGAAAGAAAACCCTTCCCGGGGGAATTATGTGCGGGAGGGGTGGCTCCAAGCCCAAACCCGTCGGGGGCCCAGAAAGAGGTCGCCCCACCCATTTTTTTTAGGGCCCGGCGGGAAATGTAGGAGGAAATCAAAACGGGCGAAAAAAAGCGCCCCTCCCTTTTCTTGACGTGGATTCCCAATCGCTGAGCGATTGTATTTTAAAAAGATTTTTTAAAGATCAGTGTGAATTTTCTAAAGGGGGTGATGGCCCCCCCCAGCAAGTGACGCCCCTTCTTCTAGGGCCCCAAAAATTAAAAAGCAAAAAGTTTCCCATCACCCATTGTGTAATTTCGTTTGGCAAGGAAACTGAAAATCATGGAAAAAGAACCACACGTCCCCAATTTCCCCAAGGAGGGTTTTTTTGAAAAAAACGGCCCCAACTAGGAGGCTCGACCTCTAAGACAAAGGGGCGCTGAGGGTCCGGACGAAGGGAAACGGAGCGGAGGAAAATTTGCGTTTTCAGCGTTTAAACGCCTCTTGGGCTGGGAGGCCATGATTTGGGGGTTGGCACCCTTCTTGGTTTAGGGCCACCTTGGAGCACCAGAGAGGAGAATGTGGAATAAATTTTGCCTGTAATAGTTGGCAAAGCCTACAAAAAGCTGGATGGTCCGAAGACCCCCCGGCCGGGCCACTGCAGACTGCTGAGAACTTGGCGGGGTCCATCTGTAGACCTTGGTCCGACACAATGTACCCTAAGAAGGGCAGGGAGGTGCGCTCGAACAGGCACTTCTCCAACTTGGCATAAAGTTGGTGGTTTCGGAGATGTCTGAGAAACCTGGCGGACATGGTGACGGTGAGTCTCTGGGTCTGGAGGAATATAGAATATCGTCAAGATAGACTATTAACGCAGACATATAGAAGATCCCGAAAGATCTCATTAACGAAGTTTTGGGAAAGGGACAGCCGGAGCGTTTGCAGAGACCAAATTTGGCATGACGAGTTTTAAAAGTGGCCCATCACGGGTGTTAAAGGCTGTTTTCCACTCGTCACCTTTTCGGATGCGGATCAGATTGTAAGCAACGCGAAGGTCCAGTTTAGAAAAAAATCTTTTGCCACTTAGGCGGTCAAATTAACTCCGATTCCAGAGGCAGCGGGTATCGATTCTTTACGGTTATTTTTGTTCAGGCCGCGATAATTCGATACGGGGCCCGGAGGGTACCATCTTTCTTTTCGACGAAGAAGAATCCGGCTCCCGCAGGCGAAGACGACTTGCGAATAAAGCCTTTGCGGAGATTCTCTTGAATATAGTCGGACATGGCCTTTGTCTCCGGGACGGAAAGCGGGTACACAGAGTACTGTCCCACAGTGGAGTCGCCCTGACGGAGGCGGAGCAGAGCTGCGGCAGCAGAGGAGGTGCGACCAGGTTCCTCAAAGACGGTGCAGAACCCCTGGAGGAAGGCTTGCAGATTAGCCGTCAGCGGAGCTCCACGGTCCCACAACGGGGTGGCCCAGGCCAAAGCTTCGCCCGATAGGAGGCTAATAATGAAGGCCACTTTAGCCGCTCAGTAGGAAACTGATGACCCAGCATCTCGATGTGGATGGGCATTGATGATGAAACCTCTGCACTTTTTTTTTGGGGTCTCCATCATAGTGAGAGGGAAGCGGCAGATGCAAGGAAGGTCCCAGAGTAGGGGCAGGAAGAGCCGAGGCTGCAGGAGCAACAGGTGCAGGCGAGACGGCAGGCAGGGGAGGTAGGCGGGCCGCAAGGTTCTGCATCATGGCCGCAAGCTGGTCGATACGCTGACTCTGCTGGGCGACGGCCGTCGCAACATCCCGGAGTTCGGGCAGAGGTACCCTGGCGGAATCCATGGCCAGATTGTACTGTGAGGGTTTGGTGGATTCACTGGACCACCGCAAGCGATGATAGTTAAGCCACGCCAGGGAACGGAATCTAAGTAGCCCCCGGTTTTCACCAGAGCCCGCCGCAAAGCGGGATGGACTTGCTGCGGCGTGAGGCTACCAGGTCGTTACCCCTGACGTGACTTGCCTGCGGTGGTGGCCGGGGTATTGCGTGGTACAAAATCGTAATCCAAAGGCGTAGTCGGGGACAGGCAGAAGGTCAGGGCAGGCGGCAGAGGTTCGAGGTCAGAAACAGGCAGACGGTCAGGGCAGGCGGCAAACAGGCAAGGTCAGGAAACGTAGCAAGCGGACTGGTACACTGGTAAGCAATACGGACACTAGAGACACACTAATCTCACTAATGCACACCAACGATCTGGCACAGAGTGCTGGGGGGTGTAACCCTTATATAGAACCAGTGCCCGGCACTAAGCCAATTACCGGGACACTGGCCCTTTAAATCTAGACCAGCTGTCGGGCGCGCGCTAGGGGGCGCGCATGCGCACGACGGCCGGGACGGAGAGGAGCGGCGTGCACCGGAGCGCGGCCAGGTAAGAGAGCCGGCGTGGGGACGGGGGCGGTCGCGGGTGCCCGCGATGCCCGCGCCGAGCCCTCAGCAGGCAGGGGGACGGCCGCAGGGGCAGCGGCGCCCGCGGCCGCCATGACAAGGGTGCTATGTTTATAACTGCATTGCTCCTTCAACCCTGTTCCATTATTCCCTTCTCCATTATCTAAAATAATATCTTCAAAGCCTATGGGCAGTTTTTACTGAAATGCACACTGGTGATAAAAAAAAAATCTTTTTGTTCAATTTTTGTCTATTTGGCTTATGATCAACTTTGATTAGATCATAACCAAGCTTATATGAATGCCCCGGAGAAAGCATGATGAATCATCAGAGGAGTCATCTGATAGATTTCACTGTAAATAGGATTCTGCAGTTTGCTATAGTTAGCATTTCAGAGAAGCTGCAGAAGACAAAAGGTTACAAATATTTTTTTAAAAAATCTATTACAACATTAATACACAAAATATTATGAAAGCATTTGAGTGAAAAAATGTCCTTAAAACTATCCATTGCCTTTAAGAATGAGTTCACAGTGCCTGATGAACAGTGGTCGTTAGCATTTGGGTCCCTTAGGCTGGTCTGCCCTATGTACAGTGAATTATATATCCTACATAAGGCCTATTACACCACAACCAGGCTACATAAATTTTGATCTATCATCCCTGACTCCTGTCCTAAATGTCATGACACCCCTGGTTCCTTTTTCACTTATCATGGTGATGGGTTTTGGCAGCAAGTGGTTAAATTTATTAATGATGAAATCGGATGCCCAGTGACCTGAGGACCCTAAGCTATGCCTTTATTTGTAGACCCTGAAGAGTACCCTGTGTCAACAGATCATATTTCCTAATGTAACTCCTTTTTAATGCTTGTAAAGCGGTAGCTTGTCGCTGGTTTGCTAATCCTCCTCCTACTATGAGAGATTGGATTAACTCTGTCAATTCATCTCTCCCCTTTAAAAAATATATTTATTTGCATGTACTGTAGGCTGTTCTGATAAATTCCAGTGTATGTGGCAGAGATGGCTTGCCATCACACAATCTGCAGTCGAGACCCTCTTGGAACCGGAAATCACTTATCAGTAATCGAGTTTCATATTTATATTTATGCCTTGTTGATCCCAGAACGGACACTGTTATTAGTCCTATTTCCCCATATATTAGTGCAATCTTATTGCATAAGATGTTTCTTTATGTTTCCCCCAAACACAGATACAGAGACACAGTTCTGGTTTACTTGTTGAGTTTAATCCCTTTAGTAGTAAGATACACATATCCGCCTTTTCAGTCGAATGATCTCTATAGCTTTATATTTCTGACTTTATCAATTTTTCTGTGTACATGGATGTAATGGAATTCTGCCTGATTTTTAATTATTGCATTCCCTGTATTCTGAATTGGGCTGTGGAATGTCCTTGGATAAGTTTTTGCCCTCCTTATGTCTTATTTGATTGATATTTTGCAATAAACTTGATTTTGGTTAAAAAGAAAAAAAAGAATGGGTTCACACAATCCTTTCCGATGCATTTTTTTCTTGACAAGACCAAGAATGGATCCTACAGAAAGTTGCATTTAAAATAAAGACTTCTACATCTTTTTTTAAGGAACATAGCTAGAATTCATAGGAGCTCTTAGCAAAATCCGGAATAGGGCCCACTGCCAAGTAGACTGTAAACTAAAAAGTAGTAAAACAAAAAATTCAGTAAAACAAAAAATGCCATAACTACTTTTACATGAGCAGGTCTTCTATACAAAGATAACCCACACTGGTGATGATATTTTGTACCGGAGTAACCACAAATTTATATAGAAAAGTACAGTTTGGGTGCGACCAATAGGATCCTTTTGGATTTTGGCTAAAAAATAAATGAATGAATAAACTACACTACATTACACTGTGTGAACCAATCTTAATCGCTTTCACAGCCATGCATAGATTCCAAACTAAGTTTCTAGTTCCCTTTTTTTCATTAAAATTGATGCAGCAGCAAAACCTGATGAGCTTTCACAGGAAATTTTATAACATCCAGATGGACCACAGCACTGTTAAAAGATATAAATGAATGTAATCAGAATAATATATGGTTAAAGTTTTAATACTGCTTGCCGAGATCCCTGTTACTGGGCTTAAGTAAAACATATGTTTCAGTCTGGTAACATTATATCATTTTACAATTCTCTGCTCTGACTACCTCCATCAAAAAAGCTGATAGTAATTTTTCACTGCAGTATTTAGAACAGTTAACGTGCCCCAGGGCTCTTTGGATGATAGGCTGATTTTAATAAGACGTGCTTAATACAACTTTCAACCATGCCTTTGAACTCTTGCTCTGTCAACACCATATCATATCACCAATGTCACCAGTCACTCTGTCAACAAGAAGATCCAATCCGGATCCACTTGCATATCAATAGCTAAGAACATGATGCATGTAGATATGACTGCAATGTGGTTTAAATGTTAACTGGGTGTCTAGAAAGCTGTGTGCAATCTAAAAACGGGACTTGGTTTATTTAATGAAGCTATACTATCCCCAGGTGATGAAATGTGACACTGGGCAACTCACAAACAATTTTTAGCATCATGTTCTGTACTTAATATTTAGCTATGGCAGAACATTTGAAGTCAATGTAAGTAATACACGAGTGGTCCCGGTGACTCTTGACACTATGTTGAGAATCTGACAGCCGGAAGAAAAGGAAAATGGGATGATACAGAAAAGCATATGTGTTTAGAATGACTCTGCCTGGCTTGTTAGGAAATTAGGAAACTTGTGCAACTTCCATAACTCTTCGTGGGGGTCATTGGACATTCACTGTTTACAAAATCTCAAGGGGTTAAATAAGGTCTTTGACATCTATTGGCCTATAAAATGTAGTTTTTGGCACCGTCTGAGTTATTGCTTTAGTGACTTTTCAAGACTGTGGTAATAATATAAGGTGTTACATTTTTGGTCTTGAAAATTTTTTAAGTATATGGCTGTTTGTTTAGAAATGACAAGAAAAAAATGTAAGCATTAATGTGAGATAATAATCTAATGCATTAGGCAATTCATGTAATATTTTCATACATCAGTTGGTACGGCGATTTTAAAGTGATATATCTCTGTCTCACACTTTAATGCCATCAAAATGTGACATGCATGGGTCCCACGTCTAGAACCTTCAGCTATCTTGGGCCCCTAAAAGTCTCTTCTTCAGAACAGAGTCAGTCGCACTTGTGCAGAACTCTTCATTCTGCTCTATGGGAATTCCAAGTACACTGTAACTGACCAATATGTCAGGCTATATTCAGAACTCCCATAGAAGAGATTGGAGACTAGTGTCAAGCCTTACTTACTGTGTGACCTGAAACAGAGACTTCCTGGGGCCTATTTGCTATTACAGTGTGAGATAAGAACACCCCTTTAAATTTTCAATGTTTTAGGCTGAATAGATAAGCCCTTATTTTCCAAATAAATATAGATCAATATTTAGGGAGTTTTGGATCTTAACATAAAAAATATGGAAGTTAAGGGTTGATGTACTCAGGAATGCCTTCAAGACAGAATGGGCTGTACTCCCACAAGGAGAACTGATCAAATTTCATAAAGCGGGGCCTGCTGATATAGCATCAGATCTGAACTGGTAAAGGGCAGGGGACCCAGATGATTTGGCTGTACGGGGCCCTAAAATTACTTGTAGCAGTCTTCTTGGCTGTACTATGATTTAAAGTCAATTTCAGATTGCCCTATTGCTATTGAATTAAGTCATTGCATTATGACCACAATACCTCGACCTCTCATAGATCTACAGAACCAAATTTTTGAAAACAAAAATAAGGTAAGATTGACTCTATTCATGAATGCATGAATCCACCACCTCACATAGGTAAAGGATATGCTTGGCCCACAGCAGAGTAATACCAACCAAATTCAAATCGGTCCAACACACAGTTTAAAAAAACTTTATCTTTACTTACTACATTAAAATACGTCATGGGCTCAAGTAAAAAAAAACACTGATGCATTTCAAATCATTCGGTATGTAATGGCAGCACTGTGATGAAAAGCTGAATGGTTTGAAATGCGTCAGAACTCTTTTTTTTACTTGTGCTCATTACAGATTTTAAAGTAGTATATAAAGATGAAGATATTTTAAATTGAGTGCTGGAACACCTTGAATTTGGTTGCCATTATATGTTTTCAGCAGTATATATTTAAAAATTAAATTTAAAATTTTGCCCCTTTATGTTAAAGTTTAAAATTTAACTATAATTTTCAAAAAATTTTATATATATTTAAAATAAAGAAATATTATTTATATATATATTATATATATAATATATATTCTTATTTCTAACAGAGAACATTCCCTTTATTTAGAATTGGCAATCTACTGAAGGCGATTGTTACCCCCAATGTCCATTGTTTTTAAGTTACATCCCCCCAATTAAGGGTACATCCCGTATTAAAATACCTTTCCTTTAGGCATTTTCTTGCTATTCACACAATAAAAAAAGCCATTGTTTCTTATTAAGCCCCAAAAAACCTTTTTAATGTAGCAAGTTGTTGGGCCCGAAAAATTCGTTACGGGGGAAAGGGAAAGTTGGAACTTCAACCCTTTTTTTAATTATCACTTTTTTTATACTAAAAAGAAAAACATTCTTGTTAAATCAAATGAAATAAAAAAAATAATTAAAAATTAATCAAGTTTTTAAAAATATTAATGTGAACAGATGCTTGTGATTAGGGCCAGTATAACTGTATTTTACAGTTTCCCAAAAATAACCCAAGTGATCTTTTTAACGTAATAATTGTGTTGGTTTTTGTCAAGGTAATATTTACAAGAAACTATTAATTAGGTGGAGGAGGTAAAGCATGGAATTAACTACAAATTTCTGCTTGGATTTATGCTGGAGACAGGTGGAATTAAATGGAATTTACTAAATTATAGTTTTAGACGTAATAATACAGTTTATCCAATTAGCTCATAAATTTGAGTCAAAACATTTTTATCTTTGATGGACCATGACTATATTAGTAACAGTACACAGATAAAAGGGTGTTCTTAACAGGCTGCTTTATAAATCCTGCTATTCACAACCAGTTTCATGCTCACACTTCCTGATTAGGCTGTGGGTGGTTCTATAGAAATGATTGGCATATCAGCTCTGCTATTCCTATTCAGCAGTAAGAGCCCTCACCATGGTTGGACACGGCTGCTGGAGCAATAATAACAGAGAGATTATCTGTAATCTAGAGAAACTTGTGTACACAAGCAGGAGATAAAATCTCCTCTGCCTTCTAAACAAAGTGAAATCAGAACAGTGAAGTGTAACCCCATCAACAGCATTAAAAAATACATGTTGTAGTCTACACAGCACTGATTTTTTTCCGATAGCTTTTGAAATCCACTGGATTGCCGTTGGATTTCCGTACATTCAATTAGCGGGGCCGCTGGCAATTCTGAAAACAGACCGCGGCTTTTAGTGTAAACCCTGCACCCAAACAAAAATCACAGCTTCAGCATGTAAGATGAATTGGATTTTGGATGGCATTTTAACATTACTTGGTAGACACAGCCTTTGGAGTTCTGGGACTTTTAATTAGTGCAGCTAAAGTGGAGATAACCCCTTTAATTGGAATAAAATGAAGAAGGTGAAAAAAAACATTGAAGCAGGGCAGCTTATTAATTAGCAGCTGCTGTATTAGCTTGTAGAACAGCCCATTGGTGACAAATAGGGGTAACATACATCATAACAGACTTCATGAAGATGTCTCCTAATTTCTAAAATGGTTCTGTTTACTCTACAGTAAAATGATCCTCCTAGCAGATGTATAGCTGATTTCTATCAAACGTAGAAGTGTGAAACACTCTGCTGTACTTTGTAGGATGCTTAGGTCTATAATTAATTTAACAAGATTTGTTCTAAAACTGCATTAGTATCAGCAACATATTCACTGTAATCAAGGTGCACACGTTAAGATAAATCATCTGGCAAGTAATTTCATTAAAATGCTGTCATTTATTACTGACACATGAATTACACGAACACAAATTTTTCTTCTCAAGTAACCTTACTTCTCTGATAAAAGTGACAGATCTTGTAATCCAAGCCACTCACAGGTAATACCACATGCTCTGTGGATGATATGCTACAAAACATATTGAACCGGTCACCCTGCAGCAAGCTGTATGGAGCAGTTCAAATATAAGACTGATTAAACAAGTTTCCATTAACCAGATTAGCTAGTTTAACAAATCCCATTTCAGTCAAATTTCTTACTTGTTTTCAGATCTTCTTCTATTTATGAAGTTTACATGGAATAGTATCAATGTTTTTGTTGGGCCCTACATCAGTATAGTGGAAAACTTCAGGAAGAACTTTGACATGTAGTCCTTTGGTGCTATTTAAACCTGTAAGTATGCAGAAACCTTAAAGGACCATTCACACGGCTTATTTCGGGCATGGATTGCAATGCGGCTGGAATCCGTCCCAGCCATTACCGGTTAATGCAGACAGTTATCATAGTGAATGTGGATTCCGTCTCTCTTTCCAGCTCAGCGAATAAGCACAGGCGGGTACCCGAGAACGGAGAAAGTGGACATGCACATTTTCCCTGCGGGAATACGCGACGTGGACCTTATGCATCATGTCTATGGGCGAGAGTTAGGTGCCCGCAGACCTTTATTCAAGCCATAATTGCGGGCAAAATCCGTCCCGCAATTACGGCTTGAATAAGCCGTGTGAACTAGCCCTTACAGAAAGCAGAGACAGAAAATCAATACCATTTTAGAAGATAGCTTATTGAGGTTCAGGTGCTACAATCTACAGAAAGAAAGGGCCACAGCATTCTTGTAAACCCTGATCCATGTGAGAACTCAACTGATGTCCACAGAGAACCAGAAAGCATAGCTCAGAAATATACAAATCTTTATTCTATGGACTAAGGACGCAAAACCATGGACCAGAGAGTGGACCATCGTTACTAGTTCTCACTTTTTTCTACCAACAAAACTACTTTTATCTATAGACCATATCTAGAATTGTGACTCAGGCCCATTTACAATCCAGGTACCAGACACAATCTATGCACAAGTGTAGTAGAGAACAACTTTTTTATTTAGGGATCATGTCAGGTGGTTTATGCTGCTCTAGTTGAGAACAGGATGAGATAAAAGATAAGAAGCTGAGCTCTGTGATATGTAGGTTTATATGATTTGGAGCCCGATTGTTGAATAAATAGCAGAGTTAATCCTGACTGGACTCCTTAATATACAGTTGGAATCCTGCTTACCCCGCCCGCATACAGTGATTGACAGCTTTACCTGCGTCAGAGTATGTACAGAGAAAACTGTCAACCACTGTGTGGGTGGGGATATCAGCACTTTTGTTTCACTTTCACGGATTTTCTCTGCTTTTTACTCATAAATTCAGCATTAAGTCATATAAACCTAGACTGTATATCATAGAGCTCTCAGATAGAGCAGCATAAACCACGAGACAGGTTCCTTTAAAGTAATAGATAGAACTCCCTAGCAAATAACCTTAGTGTATCTTTATTTAAATAGCCATTTTCTTATATAGGATCACTCAATCACAGTGCTCCATATAGCAACAGGGGTGCTTTTATAATTTCCATGTTGGGCAGATTTAAGTCTAATATTTAACTTTTATATATATATTACGGAACATAATGATCGATGCTGAAATTTTCATTACTACCTACTGGTTCATTTATTTATTGATTAAAATCAATTCTCATTTTAATAACAGGAAGAACATTTTTTCCCCGAGCAAGAAAAAATATCGATCTGCTAATAATGCAAATTATACTTGTGTTAGTTTAAAAAAATCATTGTGACCTTTGGTTTATCAGTATGACAGAAAATGGCAATGTCTAAATATTCATACTACTAATTATAATAAAATAATAATCTTTATTTATATAGCGCCAACAAATTCAACAGCACTTGTAGAGGGTATAATTACAGACAAAAGACATACATTACACAGTGAAAGCTATTACAGATGAAGGACAAGGTGGGAGGGCACCTGCTCGCGAGAGCTTACATTCTCATGAGGGTTGTCTGGGGGAGGGAAAACGGGGGAGAAGTGCTGAATTTACAATGGTCCAGCCCTTGGTTCCCATAAAATTTCGGGGTGGTTTACATAAAAAACTGGGTGAACCTGCCACCCAGACAGTATATCTATATACAGATAAGTGCCTGTGATTCAATGAACAAGAACTATTGTGACAATGGCTTTAATAAGATAACACTTCCCCCTTACTACTTGTGACAAAAAACAGACGTGATGCATGAAGCTATACAAGAAGAAAGAAATTGCCCCCAGAAATCGTTTTTTGCCTTAAATGAATAATAGTGTTTGAAGGTAGATCACTGTAAGATATAATTGCAGATGCCTTTTCTTTTGTAGTTGGCGAACGAGGGTGGTATCCAATCTTATAGACAGTTACATAGATAGGTGAAGGACCTTTATTAATGTCCAAATATACATATTCATAACCAAATTTTGCAATCTTTAATCTTGACACTATGACAAATTCGCATCCACATTGAAAACCTGTCAGGATAATGTTTGCTGTCATTTTGTTAACTTCGACAAGTGATAACTTACTGCACCATGTTGTCTTTGATCACAAGAATAGCCTTTGTATAGTGTCGAAAAAGTCGAGGTAACGTATATTTATATATATATATATATATATATATATTATTTATATATATATACTCATATATATATATATTTAACACATATATACTATATACATTTAATTATATATAATATATATATTAATATATATATATATATACATATATATATACTTATATATATACCACTATATATATATATATACCATATATATATATATTATATATATAATTGATACAAAATAATATATATTATTTTAATATACATAATATATATTCCTGTGTGTATGTAATGTAGCTGTGTGTTATATATATATACAGGGAGGGCCATTTATTTGGATTTTACACCTCTAAATAATAAATGTAAAGTTGTTCGTTTGTCAAAACTTCATGTTTGCTGGCACTATTCAGTTTACGGGGACAGGGGGGGAAATTTTGCAAGATGGGTGTTGGACATGGCCGCGCCATTTGAAGTCGGGCCTTTTGGTCCAAACTTTATTTTTTCCAATGGGAAGAGGTTCATGTAACACATCAAACTTATTAAGAATTTCACTTTCCAGCAGGAGAACGACCCTACACACAGCCAAAGCTACAATGGGTTTAAATCAAAGCATTTTCATGTGTGTTAAAATGTTGCCACAATCGAAAGTCAGGGACCTCAATTCCTATTGAGAACTCTGTGGCGAAACTTGAAAATGCCATCAATCTGATGAGAACTAGATTTATTTTGCAAAGACAAATGGGCACAAATTCCAGCCTCTAGGGGCAACATGTATGAACAGGCCTGTTCTGGTGTGCTTTCAGCCCAAAAACTGTTGCAGCCCTGTTCTCTCGATGTATGAGCAGGTGCACTCCAAAAGTAGATGCATTTTGCAGCATCAGATGTGAGGGTGTTCTGGAGACATGTCTCACCACAACCACATGATTCTACACATTTATGACTGGAGGACGGCAAAACTAGGCATTTAACACTTAAAACTGACAGTTAAAAGTGGTCTACCTGAACCTGAGTTGTCATAGGGGAACTAAAATGCGCCTCGATATATGACCCGCAGTAGATAAGGTTCATACATTTGCACATTCTTTACCCACACTGCTATAAGCTTATTTTAGGCATTGGCCTCTATGCGGCTATATGAACATAAAATGGCTCCTTAGATGTGCAAGTGGTATGAGACATCCCCCAACCGATTTGCAGCTGTCATTGCAGCTAAAGGAGTTCCTACAAAGTATTGGCTCAGGAAGGCTTAATGCATATGTCCGCCACAATATTCATTTTTTTAATTTGTAAAAATTTGGAAAAGCATGTATCATTTTCTTTACACTTCACACATACTTGCTACTTTGTGTTTCTCTATCACATATAATATCAATAAAATATATTTTTGTTGTGTGTGGACTCTAAGGACATGTCCACACGCTCGGGTTTTCGGCCGGTTTTTCGGCGGTTTGCGGTTTTCTTCAGACCGCATGAAAACGACCGAAAATTAGTGCACAATTGTGCTCTATGGAAAAAACCGTGCAGCAGTCCCCACTGAACTGGTTTTCCACACCCCGACTGTTTTGTCTGCCGGCGGACCGGCGGCTAAAACATTTGAACAGTGCCACAATCTTCTGTTCGGTTTTCGGACGGATATATCTTGTGACTGATCAATGAGTGAGGGGGGAGGGCTGTTCTCCGCTCATCGCGGAGGAAAGCTTGTCCCCCCGCCTAGGCGCGGCCGGGTGGAACGGCCGCCAAAAAACAGGACGAATACGGCCGGCATAGCGGCCGGTATTTGTCCTGCTGCGTGTGAACGGACCCTAACTTTTAAAAATGAGGGAATGTCAACAGGGTGTTAAATACTTTTGCTATCCAATGATATGTTGTGTAATATATTATATATATCATATATATATATATATATATATAGTATATCATATATACTTATATATAGTATATATATATATATATTATTCTATCTATAGATATTATTATATATTATATTGATGTGAAAACCCTTTGCCTTTCAAACAGCACCAGATTCTTACGCATGCCACTGCATCTAGTTTTGGAAGGTACTTGGGAGGAAGGTTGTTCCATTCTGGAGAATTAACCACAGATCTTCTGTGGATGTAATCTTGCTCAAATCCTGATCTGTAATTCCAGAGAAACTCCATGATGTTCAGATCAGAGCTCTGTGGGGGCCATATCTTCACTTCCAGGACTCCAAAGGAAAAGGGTGGTTACACCAAATATTGATTTGATTTTGATCTCTCTTTAGTTCAATCCCCTTGCATTTTATAAATTTATACAAATAAACTATAAACACTTCTACTTTTGAAAGCATTGTTGCTTTGCAGCTTTCATACACCTGCCTAAAAGCTTTGCACAGTACTGTATACAAAACAAATACATGATATATAAGCAATCTCACGCACTCTGCCTCTTCCAGCATGAATTATTTTGACACAGGCAGCGAGAGACTGCTACATATAAATGTGACTTGACACAAGTTGCTGACTTGCAGTATGTACATGACCTCAATAAAGAATACTTCAAATGAAGAGTTTTAACACAATGCACATTCAGGCAGTGAAAAAAAACCTTCATCTTAATTCACAGCAAATGAATAATCTAAAAATCATTCAGCAAATCTAGTATAACATTTGAAAGGCCACAACCAGAATGATGAACGTCTGACACACATTGATGGGCCTGAATACAGGTGACATGGTGATCTACATTATCGTCTGGGTATCCCAGGTGAAAACCACTAAAAGATTTGTTTAATGCTGTTACATTAAAGGGGTTGTCTCACTACAAGGATTGCTTTTTATGTTAAAGATCTTGCAAAAACAAGTCACTTTGCAATATATGTCCATTAACAGTGTCCTACCTTTTCCCATGATATCCCCTCTTGTATGGGCTGCATCAGCTCCTCAGGTCACTATAGCTACAGACCTGTTTAATCTATCATGATAGGCTGCCAGCACTGGTTGCTATAGCTACAGACCTGGCTTTTACTGCAGCCTACGGTAGTAGAAGCCAGTAAACACGCCCCTCAATTCAAAATGAAACCAAGAAAACAGGACTGAGGTAAGATGAATCAATGTAGTGAGACAACCCCTTTAAGGTTGTGTCCATGCGGCAGTATGCAAATACCGGCCGGATTCTAATTAAAGAATATGGACGGTAGTTTGACATCATTTCCGTGGTTTAGGGGGATGGTTCTGTCCACCATTTTTGGATTCGCCCACTGACATGTTCATGTTCTGCCCGAAAAATGGAATTATGAACATGTTCTTAGTTTTTTAAAACGCCGGCGGTGTCAAAAACCATCCAGTGGAAAATCCATTCAGTGGTGACTTCTGAATGGATTTTCTATTAAAGTCTATCAGGATGGTTGACAGGAGGTTTACAGGCGGCTTTCAAATCCAAGAACTGTCTGTAAATATAACCGAAAATCCTGCCATGGAGACAAACACTAAGGGTGACATGTATGAACGGGATTTACGCCTGTTTTCTGGTGTATCCTGTGCCTCACTGGCCCGAATCTGCTGTCGGACGCAGTGATGCGATGTTAGGCGCAGCGTTCGCCACTTTCAGCTGCGCCCTGCATGAAGGGGCGTGCAATGGGCGCGTTGTGGGCGTTCCGGGGCGGGACGCGGCGCGCTTGAAAACTCCGAGGCATGTACGATCGCGGCTCGGCAAAGTGAGGCGCATTGCAGCGCTCGCCAGCTCGGACAGGCAGACCTGGTTGATTCTGGTCTAAATGATCCGGCGGAGGCGAAGTGAAGCGAGAACGGAACATGAGAGGAAACATATAGAAGATCGCAACAGAAATCTCGGCTCTCAGCTCCGTGCGGCATGGAGTATGATTCCCAAAAAATCACCTTTATTAGGTGTAAAACATTATCAGAAAAAGAGCTCAAACCTTAAAAAAAAAGAAAAAAAGAAAAAAATCACTTTCCAAAAATCTAGAACGACGCAACATCACGAATTAGGATCTTGGAAATTGACGGGAAATACAGTAATTCAAATTCTGTAAGCTATTCTCATTGGTCGGCAGAAACCAGCCAATCAGAATAGGAGCGACAGTGAACCATTAAAACCTATGGAGAATTATGGACCAATCAAAAACAAAGACGGGACAGTTCAAAATACACTAAAAATGCAGAAAAGAGCTGATTTGTTGAGCTAGCAGGGGCTTCGCTAGCTCGGCCAATCAGAATAGGAGCGACAGGGAACCATTATAACTTATGGAGAAATATTGACCAATCAAAATCAAAGGCGGGACAGTTCAAAATACAGTAAAAATGCAGAAAAGAGCTGATTGGTTGAGCTAGCTGGGGCTTGGCTATCCCGGCCAATCAGAGCGCGAGCTACTTGTCCCATTGTAGTCAATGGAGAGATGGGGGCAATGAAATCTTGGCTCTCAGCGCCGTGCGGCATGCAGTATGATTAAAAAAATAATTTTTATTAGGTGTAAAATATCTGAAAAAGAGCTGAAACCTTCTATAAACATAAATCAATCAAATCCCTAACGCGTTTGTCGCCGAGATCGGCGCTACATCGGGAATTGCGATATAGAGAATTGCTGGGAAATAAAGTAATTAAAATTGTTTAAGCGCTTCTCATTGGTCGGCAGAAACCAGCCAAACAGAATAGGAGCGACAGTGAACCATTATAAGCTATTGAGAAGTATGGACCAATCACATGAAAAGGCGGACAGTTCAAAATACAGTAAGAAGGCAGAAAAGAGCTGATGGGTTGAGACCAGGCGGCAGATATAAATCCACCAATCATATGTAGTGCGTCTATTTTGAATGGAGAAAGAAGGGCGCGATAGAAGGGCGCTCTAAAAGTTATTACTGTCTATGGGAAATATTCTAGTACTGTGATTGGTTGGGGGGAAGAGGGGCTCGTCCTGCTTAGCCAATCAGCGGCTGAGCTACCTTCTCATAGAGTTCTATGGGGAAAAGAAATGCAGAGCGAGCTCTGTTTGTGATTGGCTAAGTTAAAAGAGGCGCGGTTATTTGGACCAATGGGAGAGCGAGTGACACTCTTATGGGTTTTCTAATGCATTCTGTAATAAACTATACGTGCCCGAAATAAAATGATAAGACTCCCGAAGTTGTACCGATGTGTATATAAAAGGATCAATAATATGGGTGTAACGAAAAAAAATATATTAATTTAATAAATAAATTTTTGTTTATTTTCGTTACACCCATACTATTGATCATTGGCTAATGAAAATAAAGAAATAAAAATGAATTTATTGAATAAATATTTTTTTTTCCGTTACCCCCATATTATTGATCATTTTATATACACATCGGTACAACTCGGGAGTCTTATCATTTTATTTCGGGCACGTACAGTTTTATTACAGATTGCATTAGAAAACCCATAGGAGCGTTGCTCGCTCTCCCATTGGTCCAAATAACCGCGCCTCTTTTAACCTAGCCAATCACAAACAGAGCTCGCTTAGTATTTCTTTTCCCCATAGAACTCTATGACAAGATAGCTCAGCCGCTGATTGGCTAAGCAGGATGAGCCCCTCTTCCCACCAACCAATCACAGTACTAGAATATTTCCCATAGACAGTAATAACTTTTAGGGCGCCCTTCTATCGCGCCCTTCTTTCTCCATTCAAAATAGACGCACTACATATGATTGGTGAATTTATATCTGCCGCCTGGGCTCAACCAATCAGCTCTTTTCTGCCTTTTTTGAATTACTGTATTTCCTGGCAATTTTCAATATCCAAATTCCCGATGTTGCGCCGTTCTAGATTTTTGGAAAGTGGTTTTATTTATGCATTTTATTTAGTAGGTTTGAGCTCTTTTTCAGAAAATGTTTTACGCCTTTATAAAGGCGATTTTTTGATTCATACTCCATGCCTCACGGACATCTTTAATGATTTCTCGCTGTTTTCCAGCCTGTCTCGAATCGGAATACATGTGAGGCGCAGTCCCGCACTGCGCCCCACACACTGGCAAGGCGTGGTGAACTTATACCAACATGTATGAGCGCACCTCCTCGGACGGCGAAAATTAGGCGCAGTCCCACACTGCATCTAAGTCCCGCACTGCGCCTCACACACTGACGAGGCGCAGCGGACTTTACACCGCATGTATGAGCGCACCTCGGCACCGACATACACGAGGCGCAAATTTCGCCAGAAATCTGGCGGAAACATGCGCTCTGACATGGCGAGATTCATACATGTCGCCCTAAGGGTGAAATTAGAATGATAAGATTTTTACACCTCACCACTCTGCAGGAAGGTGAATTTTAGCTATTACAAGAGTGTTCTATAATTGTGAATTATTGTGGACACTTACTCATGGACACTAAGGGCCACATGTATTAAATGGTTTTGGTCTAAACCGCTCTTTTTTGCCCATAGGTTTATATGGGGAAAAAGTGAGTTTTAGACCAAAACCATTTCATACATGTGGCCCTTAGTGTCCATGAGTAAGTGTCCACAATAATTCACAATTATAGAACACTGGCCTGTGTACAGAGATAACAGAGCATCAATCTTTGTGCACTGTGTACTTATAAGTAATTTGGTCCCGCCTTGACTACTGCAACATCCTTCTCTGTGGCCTCCCATTTAGCACTCTTGCTCCCCTTCAAACCATCCTCAACTCTGCTGCCCGTCTTATCCACCTCTCTCCTCGCTACTCCTCCGCCTCTCCCCTCTGTCAATCCCTTCACTGGCTACCAATAGCTCAGCGAATTCATTTCAAGTTGCTAACCATGACCTACAAGGCTCTCCATAACCTCTCCCCTCCATACATCTCTGCCCAAATCTCCAGATATCTCCCCTCACGCAATCTCCGCTCCTCACAGGACCTTCTTCTCTGCTCTCCTCTTATCAGCTCCTCACATAACCGTCTCCAAGATTTCTCTCGCACTTCCCCCACACTCTGGAATGCACTGCCCCAACACATCAGACTCTCTGCCACTCTCACCAGCTTCAAAAGCAACCTGAAAACCCATTTCTTCAGGATTGCCTATAACCTACAATAACCCTGCTGCCACTGTACTACCCCACAAACATGTCTGCCCCTCTCCTCCTGTCTCTTCCCTCCTCCTTGTAGATTGTAAGCCTTTGCCAGCAAAGTCCTCTCTCCCGCTGTACCAGTTATACTCATTCATTGTCATTATTGTACTCACTTGACATATCATGTATGTGACCCCCCTCAAATGTACAGCACCATGGAATCAATGGCGCTTTAAAATAAATGTTAAGAATAATAATAATAATAATAATAATAATAATAATAATAATAATAATAATGGAAACCTGTCAAGTGGGTTATGCTGCCATATCTGAGAGCAAGATGTGATAGAGGGAAAGAGGCTGAGCTCTGTAAAATATAGGTTTATACGATTTGATGCAGGATTCCTGAGTAAAAAGAGGAGAAAATCCTGACTGGATTCCTTACTAGACAGTAGAAGTCCTGCTTAACCTGCCCACATACAGCATAGTTTCCAAGTTTTGAAAATGGAAAAGCAGGAGATCGAAGAGGGCGGCGCATGTAGCACGCTGCGTCAAAAAATTTACATGGACACGCCCATCTTCTTTAATGTGCCACGCCCCTTCAAAAAGCCCCACCCACTCTGCCTAACTGCATAATGGCTTAGGAAGAAAGCCAGGTAGATGCCCTTATAACCAGGTAGTAGCCCCCCCATAACCAGGTAGTGCCCCTTACAGGCAGGTAGATGCTCCCTTGTAGCCAGGTAGATGCCCCCTTTGTAGCCAGGTAGATGCCCCCTTTAGTAGCCAGGTAGTTGCCCCCTTTAGTAGCCAGGTAGTTGCCCCCTTTAGAAGCCAGGTAGTTGCCCCATTTGATAGCCAGGTAGATGCCCCCATTGATAGCCAGGCAGATGCCCCCTCTGTAAGTCAGGTAGAGCCCCCTCTGTAAGCCAGGTAGTTGAACCCCTCTGTAAGCCAGGTAGATGCCCCCCTCTGTAAGCCAGGTAGAGCCCCCCCTCTGTAAGCCAGGTTGTTGCCCCCCTATGTTAGCCAGGTAGTTGCCCCCCTCTGTAAGCCAGGTAGAGCCCCCCTCTGTAATCCAGGTAGAGCCCCCCTCTGTAAGCCAGGTAGTTGCCCCCTCTGTAAGCCAGGTAGTTGCCCCCCTCTGTAAGCCAGGTAGTTGCCCCCCCTCTGTAAGCCAGGTAGAGCCCCCCTCTGTAAGCCAGGTAGAGCCCCCTCTGTAAGCCTGGTAGAGCCCCCCCTCTGTAAGCCAGGTAGTTGCCCCCTCTGTAAGCCAGGTAGATGCCCCCTCTGTAAGCCAGGTAGTTGCCCCCCTCTGTAAGCCAGGTAGTTGCCCCCTCTGTAAGCCAGGTAGTTGCCCCCTCTGTAAGCCAGGTAGTTTCCCCCTCTGTAAGCCAGGTAGTTGCCTCCCTCTGTAAGCCAGGTAGAGCCCCCCTCTGTAAGCCAGGTAGAGCCCCCCTCTGTAAGCCAGGTAGTTGCCTCCCTCTGTAAGCCAGGTAGTTGCCCCCTCTGTAAGCCTGGTAGTTGCCCCCTTCTGTAAGCCAGGTAGTTTCCCCCCTCTGTAAGCCAGGTATAGCCCCCCTCTGTAATCCAGGTAGAGCCCCCCTCTGTAAGCCAGGTAGTTGCCCCCCTCTGTAAGCCAGGTAGTTGCCCCCCCCTCTGTAAGCCCGGTAGATGCCCCCTCTGTAAGCCAGGTAGATGCCTCCCTCTGTAAGCCTGGTAGAGCCCCCCCCTCTGTAAGCCAGGTAGTTGCCCCCTCTGTAAGCCAGGTAGTGGCCCCCTCTGTAAGCCAGGTAGTTGCCCCCCTCTGTAAGCCAGGTAGTTGCCCCCTCTGTAAGCCAGGTAGTTGCCCCCTCTGTAAGCCAGGTAGATGCCCCCTTTGTAAGCCAGGTAGATGCCCCTCTGTAAGCCAGGTAGATGCCCCCTCTGTAAGCCAGGTAGTTGCCCCCTCTGTAAGCCAGGTAGTTGCCCCCCTCTGTAAGCCAGGTAGTTGCCCCCTCTCTAAGCCAGGTAGATGCCCCCTCTCTAAGCCAGGTAGTTGCCTCCCTCTGTAAGCCAGGTAGAGCCCCCCAATGTAAGTCAGGTAGAGCCCCCCTCTGTAAGCCAGGTAGTTGCCTCCCTCTGTAAGCCAGGTAGAGCCCCCCTCTGTAAGCCAGGTAGAGCCCCCTCTGTAAGCCAGGTAGTTGCACCCCTCTGTAAGCCAGATAGTTGCCCCCCTCTGTAAGCCAGGTAGAGCCCCCCTCTGTAAGCCAGGTAGTTGCCCCCTCTGTAAGCCAGGTAGTTGCCCCCCTCTGTAATCCAGATAGAGCCCCCCTCTGTAATCCAGATAGAGCCCCCCTCTGTAAGCCAGGTAGTTGCCCCCCTCTGTAAGCCAGGTAGGTGCCCCCCCTCTGTAAGCCAGGTAGATGCCGCCCTCTGTATGCCAGGTAGATGCCTCCCTCTGTAAGCCTGGTAGAGCCCCCCTCTGTAAGCCAGGTAGAGCCCCCCTCTGTAAGCCAGGTAGTTGCCCCCCTCTGTAAGCCAGGTAGTGCCCCCCCTCTGTAAGCCAGGAGTTGCCCCCCTCTGTAAGCCAGGTAGATGCCTCCCTCTGTAAGCCTGGTAGAGCCCCCCGCTGTAATCCAGCTAGAGGCCCCCTCTGTAAGCCAGGTATTTACCCCCCTCTGTAAGCCAGGTAGTTGCCCCCTCTGTAAGCCAGGTAGTTGCCCCCTCTGTAAGCCAGGTAGATGCCCCCTCTGTAAGCCAGGTAGATGCCCCCTCTGTAAGCCAGGTAGTTGCCCCCTCTGTAAGCCAGGTAGTTTCCCCCCTCTGTAAGCCAGGTAGTTGCCCCCTCTGTAAGCCAGGTAGATTCCCCCTCTGTAAGCCAGGTAGTTGCCTCCCTCTGTAAGCCAGGTAGAGCCCCCTCTGTAAGCCAGGTAGAGCCCCCCTCTGTAAGCCACATAGTTGCCCCCTCTGTAAGCCAGGTAGAGCCCCCTCTGTAAGCCAGGTAGTAGCCCCCCTCTGTAAGCCAGGTAGAGCCCCCCTCTGTAACCCAGGTAGTTGCCCCCCTCTGTAAGTGAGGTAGTTGCCCCCTCTGTAAGCCAGGTAGAGGCCCCCTCTGTAAGCCAGGTAGTGGCCCCCCTCTGTAAGCCAGGTAGATGCCCCCTCTGTAAGCCAGGTAGTTGCCCCCTCTGTAAGCCAGGTAGATGCCCCCCTCTGTAAGCCAGGTAGTTGCCCCCCTCTGTAAGACAGGTAGTTGCCCCCTCCTTAAGCCAGGTAGTTGCCCCCTCTGTAAGCCAGGTAGATGCCCCCGCGGTAAGCCAGGTAGTTGCCTCCTCTGTAAGCCAGGTAGAGACCCCCCTCTGTAAGCCAGGTAGAGACCCCCTCTGTAAGCCAGGTAGTTGCCCCCACTGTAATCCAGGTAGTTGCCCCCCTCTGTAAGCCAGGTAGAGCCCCCCTCTGTAAGCCAGGTAGAGCCCTCCTCTGTAAGCCAGGTTAGTTGCCCCCCTCTGTAAGCCAGGTAGAGCCCCCTCTGTAAGCCAGGTAGTTGCCCCCCTCTGTAAGCCAGGTAGTTGCCCCCGCTGTAAGCCTGGTTGGCCCCCCTCTGTAAGCCAGGTAGAGCCCCCCTCTGTAAGCCAGGTAGTTGCCCCCCACTGTAAGCAAGGTAGAGCCCCCCTCTGTAAGCCAGGTAGAGTCCCCCTATAATTAATAAAAATAAAAGTCACTCACCTCACCAGGCTCCTGCAGCTCCGGCCGATCTCCTCAGCGACGCAGGGGAAGTGAGTGCAGCTGCGCTTCACTCCTCCTGCGCCGCTGATCTGTATGTACAGCGCGCACCGGCGCTGTACATACAGTGGGAGAAGGGAGGAGGGGAACGATCATGCCTCATCCTTGCACAGCGAGACTCCGGGCGGGTGAAGCGGGCGCAGTGGCCGCTTCACCCGCCTGTAGGAGCGGCCCGGCGGTGCAAGAGTAGCGCACTAGCGCTACTCTGTCGCCGCGGCCATTTAAAGAACCCCCGCTGCCTGCTGGCGGCGGGAGGAATGCCAACTCTGCCGGGAGGGCGGGGGGGGGCCAAATAGCGGGACCCCCCTCCCTCCCCCCCCGCCAAAAACGGGAGAGTTGGCATGTATGACATACAGTGATTGGCAGCTTTCCCGGTATCAGCGTGTTTCACTTTTGAGATTTACTCTGCTTTTTACTCAGAAAGACAGCATCAAATCAAATAAACACAATACAGAGCTCAGTTTCGCTCCACATTTCATATCCTGCTCTCAAATAAGGAAACATACACCACCTGACAGGTTCCCTTTAAAAGTCTATTTACAAAGGTTGCTACATGGAGGGGCGGTATTCAATCATGTGGTTGTTGTTGCCTCATCCCCTCAAACATTGGAAGAAGTGCCGCTAACCAATGAGCATTTTTATGACCGCAGTAACTATCCGATCAGCTGATAACTTTGCTTATTTTTGAAATCAGTGTTTACTGTGGCCAATGACTAGCTGATCAAAAGTTTGTACAGATGTTCGTTCTCGATCAACAGCCCATCTAAAAGGGCTTTAAGTTATCCCATGCTAGAGATAAGATGGAACTTACTTTATAAATACCTTTCAGATATCTCAGGTTTTACAAGATATTGATAAATCATGAACGTTGTGCTATATGACAAACTTAACATACTCAGTACTGCTGCATCTCTAAACTGTTGGAAGTCAGTCTTTAATCCTGTGGGTGCAAAGGATGTAGCAGAATGTGCAAACTGCTATGTTATGCTATGGATGCAGCAACTGTACCAACTTCTCCATATAGCCTCCAGGAGAGATTGCTGCCACAAGCAAAATAAAATAAGGTTATACTAATTTACCTTTCAGAGCTGTTCACTTCTGAATAGTTATATAAATTAGGGACATGTGACCATTGCAGCCAATCAGAAGCTGCAGCGGTCACCTCTCATTTCAGAACAGACACATCACTGGAACAGGGGGAAGGAGAGTATAACTTTTTTTTCCATTTTACTTAGAGCCCGGGGCCTATCTCAATAACTTTTAATGGGGTGTACAGCCACTTTAATGAAATGGATAAAGGAACTATAACTAAACAGCTTATCATTAGCTATTTAATGACAATAGCTAAAATAAGATCCAATAAAACCTATGCAGTGTGGGTAGATGTTCTAACTTGCACACACGTATAAAGGCAGCTTAACATTATATTGCTCAGTTGTTTCCATTTGTCAGCTGTCTCTGTACATCTTCTCAGCAGTAGCATCTGACCCTGGCCAGAGCAGTGTAAAAAGGGTTTTAGAAGTTGTTACTTATGTATCTGCCACCCAGTGAGTGAATAATGAAGCATACAAATATCCGTCAGCAGCATGGTTAAGAACCAAACAAAAATTAACGACCGTAGCCAGATCGAAGCCTTCCTGCTGGGTGCACACGCCACCCAGAAGAAGCCTCTGCAACCCTCAGCCAACCACAGCCTCACATAAAATCAATGCCCAGAGTTAACCTTTCCCCTGCCAGGGGTCAGTGAAAATTTGCCCTAAGAAAGGCCTCCCAAGGAATAGTTACTGTCTGTACTTTAGCCTTTTCAAGCACATTTGTATTTTGTACTCGTCCAGTGACTTGTTCAATAATGAATGTAAAGCTCTGTGAGATTAGAAAGTTACATACATAATAAAAACTTGTAGATGGTTTGCAGATTTTCATAGGAAAACAAGACATATTGTCAGATGAGACTGTCTAAATTGTAGTAGGTTTTTAAACTGCTTAAATGACTTTGGGGTAAAATACTTACCCGTCCTAAAAACGAGATTTGACCTAGGGCACTTACCTGTCTACTGCTAAAGCCACATATACCGACATACATATGGTTCTACATAATACACAGAGAGCAGAAGATAGCTATAAATATGATAATATACACTGATCAGCACTAACACTGAAACCATCCACCTAATATTGTGCATGTCCCCCTGATGCTAATAAAAGAACTGTGATCTAGCAAGGCATGGAATTCATAACACCTGTGATGGTGTCCTGTGGTATCTGACCCCAAGATATTAGGAGCAGATCCTTTAAGTCCTATACCATATGAGATGGGGCCTCCATGGATTAGACTTGTTTTTCAGCACCCCACAAATGATCTATTGGATTTGTGAAATTTAGAAATAAAGCCAACATCCTGAACCTTTTGTCATGTTCTTCAAACTGTTACGGAACAATGTCTGCAGTGTGGTAGACGCATTATCCTGCTGGCATAGGCCACTGCTAGGAAGGAATACCACAGCCATGAAGGGGTGTACAGCCATCAACATTGTTCAGGTAAGTGGTACGTGTGAAAGTACCATCCACATGAATGCCAGGACCCAAGGTATCCTAGCAAAATGTTGCGCAAAGCATCACAATGTCTCCACCCAACTGCCTTTTCCCCATAGTACATTCTGGTGCCATCTCTTCCTCAGGTAAGTAATGTGCACACACACTGCCATTCACATAATTTATCATTTCAGGCCACCTTATTCTATTGCTCTATGGTCCAGTTTTTCTGCTGAATTGGGCCAGATGGTTTGGCTTTTGCACCCCATGCTCATCAATGAGATTTGGTTGCCCATAACACCTTTACCTTGTTCCCTTTTAGGTAGATATAGAAATAGATTGATAAAACATATTAATTGATAGATGGATGAATAGACAAATAAATAAAGCTATAGATGGATAGATAGATAAATAAATAGATAGATATATAGATAGATAGCAGCACATCTAAAATTATTCCAAAAGTAATATACAAATAGTGTAAGACTGTGGTGCTTGGGGCCCACTAAGAGTCCAAAAGTGGAGTTACTTCTTAGGGCCCACCAGTGAAGTTGATTTTTGGGGCCTACAAGTAATTCACATACTGTACATGAGTTCTGCATGTTGCTTTTTGTGTCTCTGTTCCTGCCTTTCTATCTTAAAAGCAGTCCCATGCTTGCCATGCACAGGAGCCCATAATGCCCAGGGGTCCACCAGGGGTTTCCCCTGTTACCATGTGGGTTATTTCGAGGCTCCGTACAAAAAGGATAGGATGCAAAAAGATGCAGGCCCCAGTTTTAGGGTTGAAATGCACTATGCAAATATCAGATAGATAGATAGATAGATAGATAGATAGATAGATAGATAGATAGATAGATAGATAGATAGATAGATAGATAGATAGATAGATAGATAGATAGATAGATAGATAGATAGATAGATAGATAGATAGATAGATAGATAGATAGAATGAACTGTGTTGGGAATTATAATCCAGCTATTAAAAAACACAAAATAGTCATACACTTTTCTTGGCATTTCAGTTCCCAGTGTCTAATCATGTATTCACGTTACCTTTCAATCCCTGTTTTCTGGTCATATCTCAACTCACTACAAACCAGATCATGAGGCAAAAAGTGGCAGTATAGCTTTAACAGGAATTGGCATACACTGACACTTGCATTAAAGCATTTATGTCACTAATTTGCCTTGCATCTTTGAAGCACTGTCTTCTGCTAATGTGCTAGATCAACTATGGTTCACTGATAATTGGGCTACTGCAAGACACTACTTAATCAACTACTTTCTAGATGGCAAAATTTACAGTTGATTAGGCTGCATAGTTCACTTGCTTTTTCAAACAGAGATTATTTTTTGTGTCCAAGTAAATCTAAAGAAAGAAGAAAGCTTTCTCTGGGTTTGCATAGTGAATGGCTCTTCATTCTAAACACAGTGCTCAGTCGAGCAAATAAAGCAAATTTAAAGATGCACTTAGTTCCCAAGAAGGGCACCATCCATGTGTATATTAACTTTTCCACTCCCCTACTGTATACCTTGCATGTATTTGTGCAATAACTCAATGTTGTCTAGATCACTGGGCTATGCAAAGAAAAGAAACATAAGACATGTCACAAATGTAAGATTTCAGAATAAAGCTACTGTTGAAAATATCTAAGTCGTCCAATTATTGTCAAGCTTTAAGAGAACTACTCAATCCTTAAACAGGTCGATGTGTGAAAGGAATGGCTACATTTTTTAACTGAATGAAAATGTCATTTTACATGGTATTTCTGTTTAAATTTATAAAACAAGTGTATAGAGCTGAGGAGATCATGTAAACTCATCCACGCAGTTAGGAAACGATCACAATAATACAACTCTCTGCACTGATTAAATACAGTTGGAAATGTGAAATATTTTGAGCTGGTTACACAAAAATACTTTCATTATTTTTGGCCATTTAGATGTGTTTTCCAATTTCGTCTAGCAACTCTAAACGTACTAAATGTGGGAACCGGTGAAACCACATGAAACCACATGATCTAAATTACACTGCAGATGTCAAAGTAATTTGTCATATACTTCCTTACACTACCCACTAGTTGGCAATACAAATTAAGGGAATATTTACATGAGAAAATTCATTTCATTCTTGGAGTGATTTTAATTTGGCAGTTTATCTAATAATAATAATCAGTGGATACAATATAACAATGTTTAAGGGTGTTCCTACAATGCACTTTGATGGTATGCCATCAAATTGTGATAGGTGTGGGTCCCACCTCTGGACCCGCATCTATCTTGGGAATGAAGCCCCAAAAGTCTCAGCTCAGAAAGGAAAGGAACGCCAGTCACACTTGCGCATGACTCTCCATTCTGTTCTATGAGAGTTCCAAGTACAGGTTAGCGGTGTGTTCAGCTGTACCCAGAATTCCCATAAAACAGAATTTAGACTGGTGCACAAGTGCAGCTGGCTCTCCATTCTAAGCCGAAAATTTCAGGTGTCCGTTTCTGAGATTAGTGCAGTTCCCAGAGGTGGGACCTGCACCCATCACACTTTCATTCCATATCCTATTGATATAGCATAAAAATGCATGTTGGAAACCCCACCACCACCACCACCCTTTTAACTTGACAACACACTACTAGAACATGGCACAGAAATATATCTCAACACTTTCAATGTTTGTCAATTGTAATCTAAGATCAGATAACACTGTAAAACAAGATATCACTGCTATTGTTAGCCCCATTATTTGAAAAGAGCATGCTGGACTGTGTTCTACAGCATATGGTAAGTAGGTTTACTGTATACAATTGAAGTGCTATCCAAAATAAGGAGGAAATATCAGCTAGAAACAATGTCACTCTTGTCTATGGCCTATGTCTGGTAATATGGGTCTCTCCCAAGTTAGCACTGTTGCCTTTTAGCGGTCTTGGGTGGCCGCAGCGCCCCCTCTGGCTCCCGCCTCACCCGCCCCTAGGAATGGCCCTGGACATAATAGTGCAACATAAATTAATAAAATAAATAATGGTGGCTCGTTCTGATTGATAGACTTGGCACATCTTTAGACTGTCTAGCTTTTTGAGTTGGTTTACTTTACATCACAGGATTTTGGTGCATTTTTGGCACAGCATGTAGCACTGTGGCCTCAACCTATTTTAAAAAAATCCACGTATACTTTCTTCTAAGCCACATCTTCAAGACGGACAGTTCGCAAAAAGTGTCCTTAATAAATGTGACTGACACACTGTGAAATGCGAGGCTAAAAATGTGCCACTTTTTTGTCGCCTTTTACGCCACTTTTCTGGCGCAGCCATAATAATAAATGTGGGCCAATGTTTTCGACCCCTCAACCACTGGCTCCATAGCAGTTTGCAATGACTGACATTGTTATAGCTACGTTCATAGTGATATACGTGGACTGCTGTATATAGTGATACTGGTCTACATTCAAATTTATTAGCTAATTATCATCTGCCAAGACTAACATTTCTGCTACCGTTATTTTAACCCATATTCATGTTCTCAAACTTCCATCAATAGCTCGCCATGAATTAAATCCATGTGTCATCTCCTCAGTCTGATGACAACATGTCTGTGATGTCTACTTCCAGCATTTTTATTATTCACTGTTGCAAAGAGCAGCATTCGACTGAAATTATATCACTCTCCAAGAATATCATTGTGACACAATCTGTAGTCTTCACATAAAGCCGAATTCTCCGGAGTTGTAAAGGCTCCACAGACGTATCCACCGCATGCCATCGAGCTGACATGAGTGTTCCTAGGATAAGGAACTTGGAATGTTTCAGCCTTTGAAGGCTAATGATCTCCCAAAGCAGACTAATATGTTTGATAAAAGTCTCTCAGCATGAAAGCACAAAACATTTACCATAAGAATAGCTGAACTAGGAGCTTGGCATATCCCCGACACAGTCCCTGGCTGGGTCTGATGCTGAGGCTCACATTGTAAGCCTTGATTTAAGTGAGTTTTGAGTGACAGGAAAGAGTAGGAAATCTGTCAGAATCATTAACTCATCTTTCCACCTGAATTATCTGTAAAAGTTGTTCTGCAGGAAGTTTAGAACAACTGAGCATTTAATAGACAATGAGTCTTTATTCCAAAGTTATCATTCCACCACATTTGTCTAAGTCCTGTCCTCTTACATTCAGTCTATATAAGGCTCTCTTTATGTTTGCATCATTCGCTTTCTGTCAGGGCTTCTGGTAGATTTGACAGTGAGAATAGCACAGTCTAAAAATCTATTTTTACTGTATAAAGTACCAGAACCCTTCCAGAAGATTGACAGATCACGTTATAAATTATGGGATTCATTGGGATCTGTTGGAAAGCAATTGTAGCCCAATTGCTAATGTGAACAGAGCCTTCAAATTAAATGTGTATTCTGTTCCTACTGTAGCTCCGAAGTTCTTACTATTTGGAGACAAGCTAAATGTGCATGGAAGGTCCGACTATTTTTGTCTGTGTTCCATACCACCCTGGAAGTGTTATTGTTGTGTGATAATCCTGTAACAGATTGACAGTGGCTTCATGTCACTAGGGCATGGTATAAAATCATTGTGAAATTCTCATGTCACTCTAAAGCTATGCCTAGCACATGCCATCCTAAATGTTATAGACAAGGAAACCAGCTGTATGTTTTCCGGTATGTTCTCCAATGCAGGACTTCATATGTAAATTAAAACAGTCAATTACGTAGTACAATATCTGGAATACCAACTATGTAAAATTCTTAATCACATGTACAAAATGTAATCTCCAACATGTGGGAGGCACAACTAATAGCTTAAAAATTAATTTGTCTGATGTGGTCAGTTCCACTGCTACCAACGTTTCAACTCTGTCCAAACATTTTCTTCGGGTACATTCTAGGGATTTATCTTATTTTGTTTCTGTGGCTATAGAAAAAGTTTTCAAGTGTTGGTGATCATCCTAAAAATTACTAATGATAGAAGCCTTCTGGATATTTTCATTGAGTACAAGCTTCCTACACTATCAGGCAAAATTTGCTTTACCAACATTAATTGAGGTCACAAAGTTATATTTGCGACATAGCATAATACTTCATGGTTTTTAATGTATATCTGTTTATCCTGTAACTTTCCATGTGCTGGTTAATTTAGGGGTTGTGTCACCAAGATATTTCACAGAGCCACAGCCAGTTTCAGACTCACACTTCCTGGTCAGGCTGCAGGTGGCACTAAAGCAGTGATTGGTATATCAGCTCTTCTATTCCATACTATTTCTGTTACAGAGACATAAGTGCAGAAGGTTTATATTCTATAGTGCACAAAGTTACAGAGGTCTGGTGTTTATAAATTGTCATTAACTCAGGTAAACAAGCTCATGTGCTACAGATAAGACTCAGAAAGGAGTGACTCGTCATGTTCGAACAGCAGCTTGGAGCAAACAGATAAGAGAGAGAGCAGTAGGTGGTAGGTAACCAAAAGAAACTTATGTACACTAGCATTAGATAAAATCTTCTTTATCTCCTTAACAAAGCAAAATAAAAACAGCAATGTATTAAGTAATAGTCTTCATTTTCCTTTTCCTAAAATAAAATCAGTGTTGTGAAGACTGGATAACTTGATATGGTATCCCTACTACTATTAGTGAAGTTCTTCTCACATGCTTGACTATTGTGGAGTTATAAGGAAGTTGTTAGGCTATGTTCACATGGCTTATTCTCGGACGTATTTCAGCCCGAAATTTGCTCCGTAATGTGAGAATTACAGGCTAAAATATGTCCCAGTCATTACGGTAATCCACAGCTCTCATAGAGAACTATGGATTACATCTGTTCTCCCTGCTCGCACAATATGGTGAGCCGGGAGAGAAGTGACATGTCATTTATTCACAGCGTATACGCGCCGAGAATAATGCATGTCTATGGGGCCAGCGGGCTGCCGCCTCCCTCCGCCCCGCTCCCGCCCCTCTCCCGCCCCCGTACACACAGTATAATTGCGGGGTGAAATACGTTCCGCAATTAAGCAGTGCGAACATAGCCTTAGTCTCTAAGCAGTTGCACTATGAATAAGGTATGTTAACTGAAATGTGTAAGTGTCTGCATTGGGATCTTGTTTGACCATGTTTTTAAAATATCTAAATAAACATATTCAGATTTTAACTTGCAAAGCAGTTGACTCCTTGTTGCCAGGCTCTACTTGTTAAAAAAATTTCTATATAGTTTATAAGGTTGAAATAAATACATTTGTCCATCAAGTTCAACCAGGGTAATTTTAAAACTTTCTTTCTATACGTCTACATATGTGTCAAGATTATTTTGTTTTAAACAATTGTCTCAGCTTTTTTGAGGCCCTCACCTTTTCTGCTTTGCTCCTGAGGTGGTTATTCCCCAGGTACACAGTTCTTATGGTGTAGAAGACTTGCTGCCTCTGGAGACTGAACTTTTTTTTCTATATACCTAGAGGAGTTGCACATTTGTCTTTTGAGGGGGTTTACATGAAACAGCTTTTCATAATTTTTTTTGTAGTGGCCATTTATGTGCTTATACGAATTGTACAAGTAAATAAAACAATGCATGTTCTTTCTCCAATATAATCTGCTTAATTTGATGACAGCTCTGTTTGCTAGTGTTTGACTGGTAGGAGGTCATAGTATCCTGCTTTAACTAGATAGTTGTCTCATTCTGAAGAACACATTATCATCAATCATGGATGACACTGACAGGGCTATGATGTAAATGGAACTGTACAGTCTGCATATGAGAAAAAATAAACAGATACAAATGTCTGGACCATGGTTGCATCATCAAGCAGAAATATCATAACACTTTACATAATTAAATATTCCCTTTGTTGTCAATTATTTCCGACTTCCTCAAGAAAATAGCAATAAACATGCAACAAGACTTCAAGATTCAATACTGTAATTAGCTTAGAATGAAAATTCTGCATAGCCCAGTAACAATATTATCCAGTGAGGCAAATAGTGTTAGATCGAATAATGTTTATACTTTAGTATTCTGGCCTGCAGATCTACTGATGTACAGTAATGTTTTATCAAAGTCTATAATAAATTGCTTAAGTTTCTTTGACAGAATTGTCATTCAAATCATCGGGAATATACCTCAGACTCGTTTCATATATCCAGTAACAGAAATTTCTGAACAATGTTAAAGGATTTACATACTCCATGGGTGTGACTGTCCAACATCACTTCTGGTTCTCCAAGGTTACCCATGTTATGGAAACCAGACGTGAGATCAAACATTGTGCATCACATCAGATGTCACTTCTAGTTGCCAATACATAGGAGACCATAAGGAGACCTAAATTGTTGTTGAATGTCATGATGGAAGTGATTCTAGTGTAGGCTTAGGGTTAGAGTCGAGCCTTTCTGAATTGAACTGTTTAGGTTCGGGTTGAATTGAACATCAATCTGAATCTGACACCCAACACTATATTCAAGTGACTACCTGGATAACAAGCAGAGTATTAGCTATAGGGTCAAAAAAGTTTTGGGTCCCATCTCCAAACAGGTGCAATTAGTAATGATTGGTAATGGTTTGAAAATGAAATATGGTGCCACTTTAAGTTTTGTTAAGGCAATTCAAGGTCACTTGTTGTAAAACAACTGTGTGTATTATTATTCATCACTGGTACCACTTATTGTATTATATCTGTATGGTGACAACACTATCGGCGACATTTATGAACGGGGCTGCGCCAGTTTTCTGGTGTACTTAGAGCCAAAAAGAATGTATGAGCAGGCGCACTCCAAATTTTGGCGATATAAGTGCCTTTTAATGCGTCAAAGATTAGGGACGTTCTGGGGGCGTCACAACACATACATAGAAGTAGACACATTTATGAGGATTTGACACCAAATCTAGGCACAGAACAGTTAGAACAGCCAGACCAGGTTAAAGGTGGTATGCCTGAGCCAGACTTGTCATATTGGCACTACAATGCACCTGTGAGTATGAGCTGCAGAAGAACAGGGTCATACATTCTGGCGCATTCTACACTGCCCTAAAGCTATTTAGAACTGGCCTGTCAGCACCAACGTTCATACATGTCGCTCTATGTTTTTCCATTTTCTGTGCTGTGTGGTCATCATAGGTGTAGGGACTTTGTTATGCCTGTAGTATGACAACACCGTGTGTATAATTTTGTTGCTATGATATCACATTGTTCAGCATTCACATATTTTGACTTCACTAAGTAGATTATCCTTCCACTGCCACTTCAATGTTTAAATTACCTCTGTTCTATACCTGCTGTGTTACATTGTGTTTGGTCAAAGTAAGTATTCTAATTACTAGAAAGCTATAAGGTACATTGTTGTCGGTATCTTCATCTTTCATAGCATATGTCTGTAATACAAAGCTCTACCAAAGAAATCATCACTATTAACGGGTTGAATATTTAAAATGTCATGAACTTCAGGTTTTTTTCATAGTAAATAACCGAGGTTAGCTAAAGGCGCCACACACGTTTCCAATATAACATCAAAACTATTGTCTGGACTTCACATTCATTGCTGGCATGCTTGGATGTATCTGTCTTTTTGAGATTTTATATTGTTATCACATTTATATAGCCATTTTCACAACACTCCATTTGCCGGTGCTCACCAGCTACTCTATAAATCTCTATTTGTTTAGACTACTGTAGGATTGTAAAACTGGGGATTTTTAATGCTAGGCAATTCTTTAGCTTGTTTCAAAGACTACTCACATTCTTGAGGATACTGTAGGATGAATGTGTTTGGCAGATTCTGTAGTATTCTGCGCCTGTAAAACTTAAACGACTTAAAGCATAAATCCTTAATTTTTTTTCTGTCCTGAAACTCACACAGAAACATATGAAACAATGAATAGAACACAAACATTTGAGAAGTCAAAAGTCTGAATTTCAGTGACTGTAACTCTTTTCTAATATATGACATACTTGTACATCATCATGCTAGAGTGAGAGTATGGAGAAGACTCAGGAGCTGAGACTACTCCATTCATGGCAGGTAACAGCCTATGTATTGCAGCTGATAACCACCTGCCACCTGAGGCATTAACCATGGGTTCTAAGCTGTTAGATAAACGGGTCTTACTCTGTCAAAGGATGCCTCCAAAACCTTCATGTGTGATAGAATCTTGGGGTGTCAAGTGACTGGCTGTAAAGGCAAGAGGCAGGGTATGATAGGAGAGGAGATATGTCACAATAAACTACAACACATTAGTGTTTAAAGGTGTTTTGTCACTTGACAAAGTCCGCTGTGGAGGCCGGCTCGGAGCTAACCATGAGCTGGCTTCAAGGAATGAGGAGAGAGTCGCACTTGCACAGTTCTCCCCGTTCTCTTCTGTGGCAGTTCCGAATACATCTGAGTAAGTGTACTCAGCTTTAATCGGAACTCCTATAGACTTGAATTGGGGAGAGCTGCTCAAGGCCAGCCCTCTCCCAATTCACTGAGGCTCAGCAAGTGCCAAAACCCCTTTAAGCAAATAAAATCATTAAAGTTTTTAAAAATCTCAAAAAATGTAAAAAATTAGAAAAACATAACAAAAAAAACTCATACTGTAGTGTAGCTCATCCCCAAAAAAAAAATACTCAGATTACTAAATTCAGCAAATTATTGGTCTTAAAATATGGTGGTGAAAAGAAAATATCTTATAACAAATATTATGTCTACCGTAGACATAAACTCTGGAATAATTGCACTAAAACATTATTTTATGTCAAAAAGGCTGCAGCTTTAATAAAACCACAGGGGTACAACAATTGCAGAAAGTAGTTCTAGGCCATTATAACTCATGAAAAGTGTGAGGTTCCCAGCTTTCTGTTATCCAAGAAGACAGCAATAAAGGGACAGAATGCTCTGGCAGAGCCAGTAAAGTTCGGGTCACCAATGACCCAATTAAAGAGCATCACTCGAGTGTTAAACCACTGAGTGATTCTGGATGACTATTCTGCAGTACTTAAGGCTGGCCACTTCTAAAGCTCTGCCTTTAACTAACATGAGGTTTAACATTTTCTATTAGTTAAAATTAGTCCACTATAGCCTGGCCTGCAACTTCCAACTGATTCCTAAACAGCAACATAAAAGCTTTGACAATTTCCAAAATATGCAATGGTACATTCAGTTGAAACCAGAAGTTTACATACACTATATAAAAAAAAAAAAAATATGCATGTTTTTCTCACTATCTGTCATGAAATCAGAATAAACCTTACCCATTCTAGGTCAATTAGGATTACCAAAATAATTTAGATTTGCCAATTGCCAGATTAATGAGAGAGAGATAATTTTTTAAGGCATTTTTATTACTTTCTGCAAAATCAAAAGTTTGCATACATTTCATTAGTATTTGGTAGCACTGATCTTAAACTGTATGACTTGGAAACATTTTGGATTACCTTCCACAAGCTTCTCTCATTAGCTGGTAGGAAATTTGGCCCATTCCTCCTGACAGAACTGGTGTAACTGAGCCATGTTTGTAGGTCGCCTTGCTCGAACCTGCTTTTTCAGCTTTACCCATAAATTTTCAATACGACTGAGATCATGAATTTGTGATGGTCACTCCAAAACATTAACTTGGTTATCCTTAAGCCACTTTGTAACCAGTTTGGCAGTATGCTTCGGGTCAGTGTCCATTTAGAAGATCTATTTCTCTCCTGGCTGATGTCTTGAGATGTTGCTTCAGTATTGCCACATGATCTTCTTTCCTCATGGTGAAAACTATTTTGTGAAGTGCACCCATCCCTCCTGCAGCAAAACAACTCCACGTAGAGGAAAAACCCCTAAGGAGGAAACCTCTAAGGAACCATGGCTGAACTGAAGGATTGCCCTTTCCTTGGGCTTGAATGGATAATTATTTGATACCAGATATGGAGAGTTAATATAAAACAAACAACAAATACAATAATACAGGTGTCATGGTTGGAGGTAGTGGATCCACTGGACCACCGCAAGCGGTGGCGTAAACCACACCAGGGAGTCTAAGTAGCACCCGGTTTTCACCAGAGCCCGCCGCAAAGCGGGATGGACTTGCTGCGGCAGGAGTCTACCAGGTCGCTACTCCTGACGTGACTTGCTTGCGGAGGCAGCCGAGGTGTAGTGTGGTACAAAATCGGAAGGCAGGCTCGTAGTTGGGGACAGGCAGGTTGGTCAGGGCAGGTGGCAAGGTTCGTGGTCGTCGACAGGCAGGAAGGTCAGGACAGGCGGCACGATTTGTGGTCAAGGGACGGAGGCAAACGGTACGGTACACGGTAATCAGAACAAGACTTAGGAACGCTTTCTCAATAGGCAATGGGCACTAAATATCTGGCAAGGGCATCAGGAAGAGGCAGGCTTAAATAAGAGCAGCGGCCGGTAATACCCAATTAAATTTAACAGAGCCAGCACGCGCCCTAGGGAGTGGGGATGCACGCACCGGGAGACAGGAGACGCCGCGGGAGCGAGAAGGGGTAAGTGAGCTGGGACACGGCTGCCGGAGCAAGGGAGGCACGGGTGCGCCAGCATCCCACGTTTAGGGTCGCGAGGGCACCCATGACAAAAGGCATCATTGTACAGCTAAATACAAGCTTTAGAGTAGATGCTAAAGGGGTTCTCCAGAACTATCTCTTTATGTGTTATAGAGATCCCAACTTAATTATATTGAACTTTGTAATTGAAATTATTTACCTGTTCTTCTTTGCAAAACCAGTCAGAGAGCACTTTACTCCCCTCCTTCCTACTTCCTGTAAACCATGTGACTTCCATTGATCAAATAGTTTTATTTCTGCCTCAATGGATTTTTTGTCATCACTCAGTGGGAGTGCTTTGAAGCCAGGCTCAGCTCAGAATGACAGAATGTAAATTAGTAGAGCCGTCAGCCAATGAGATGAAAGGAGGTGGAATCCGACCGTCACTGGAGAACAGTGTTAACAGAAAACAAAGATAAAGGAGGCAGTGAAAACAAGACAGCTTTGCTAATGACATCCAATTACAAAGTTGCTTGTTTTCACTGTCCCCTTATTCTGATAACCATTTAATGTAATGATACAACCCTTAAAAGCTGTAGTTCTCTTGAAGAGAACATCATAATGCAGTTTGGCTTTGGGCAAAGTGTATTAGTCAGCATACTAGCTCATAACATGATACAGATGTTGCAAATGTTAACTTGACAATAAACATGCTATGATAACCTTACTACAATGTACTACAATGTTGTAGACTAAATGATCATAATGTGCTGGATTTTATCAAAGACTTTATCTGTTCTTATAGATAATCGTCTCCTGATAGATTACTATTTAACCGTGTATTCTTTTGTATACCTTTCTAACCAAGTAGGCCATATACTACAATATGACGATCATGCTTATGCATTATCTATTAATTACTTATTGGTTTATATTCATGCATTTCCCTGTTTTTGTACTGTTTCATCTTTTAAAATTATTTTATTGTATGAATTTGCTAATAAGATATTATATTTATAACTTCTTATTGATGTTTTTGTACGTTTTGAGTGTGTTGACAACTTGGATATTAGGCTATTCTGTTCCTATAGATAAAAGCAAGATCTGTATGTATGATTTAGCATTCATGGCCAATGAATTAGGCCAGACTATATGAAAGGGCAGTAAATAAATGATCACGATTAATTACCATAAACACATTTCCTTAAAATAGTTTACCAATTACCTCTGTTTTGCAGTAAATAAGTAACGTGTGATAAGGTGGGAACACATAGGTATTACTACAGATGAAGCAGTGAATCCACTTGGGTGCAATAATGGCAATATTCTATCTTTAACTGTGCTAGGGTGTAGAAATATTTTTTTACTAGTTTTCATATTATCCATTCATAAAGCTGGGACACCTTTAAGTATGCCTACGTAGATTTGGTAAATGAATTTACAGCAGCACAATGTTTCTAATATGTTAAACACTTACTGAGTACATTTAAATGATCGTTTATACATCTATTATTGCTTTTTTAATGATTTTTCATTACAATGTAAAACATTACTTTAGGATAATAAATTAGCACTGTCCCCCAGTCTTTGCAGGTAAGGATTACAGCTAACAGGCATCATTGATTTGTGTTACGAGTATGTCTCAAGAACATTATCTAGCCCTTCAGTACTAATGGGATCGTGTATCATTTCTGAAATCTAAAATGGGCTCCCACCACGATCTTTTAATTTCTGTAAGGAATTATAATGCTTGTTCTGTGTGAGCTGCAACTAAATTTTGATGAAGCAGATGATCATCAGTGTGAGAGATATTTGTGTAGCTAATAAATCCAGTCAAAATGAAGACAGCGCTTCTGAACGTCTTCAGTACAAGAAACCTTATATCTTAATAAGTAACATTAATAGGTATATTAATAACTGTCTTAATAAGTAATCTCATATTGAAAGCTCCGCCATTGTTGCACCAGACACTCTTATTTCAGTTTATTGTACAAGAAGAAGTTTCCTATTAGCCATATCAACAGTCTTATCAGCCTCCTTATCAAATCCAGAGCCTTTCAGCCCGTTCCAGATGCTGAGGCTTATACAAAGCAGCCAAGCATAAAAGCTTCCCTCTATCAGTCATTACTGGTAACCAATCATTGTATGTTAACCCTTCACTTCTATCACCTCACTGTGCAGTTTATTCAAATAAGCTCAAAGGGAAAAAAAAGTTAGGGCGACATGTATGATTTTTGCCAAACAGACGACATATTTTTGCATGCATTAATAGTGTAGAATGCGCCTGAATCTATGAACCTGTTCTACTGTGGGTCATAGATTTAGCGCTTTCTAGCTACTAAGCGACACTTCTGGCTCAGGTAAACCACTTTTAAAGTGGTCTACTTGTTCCAGCAGTAATGCACCTAGATTTGAAATTAAAAAGACATAAATGTCTAGTATCGTACAGTTGTAGTGTAACACGCCTCCAGAATGCCTCCGATCTCAGGTGCATTACAAAGTGCTGTGGGCACTATGTAATGCGCCTAATAATGGTATGTGCCTGATTAAAAATATAGCGAACAGGACTGTGCCAGTTTTTGGGCTCAAAAGACGCCAGACTCCTGGTGTAGTCCTGTACATACATGTCGCCCTTAGACTCTACAGTGGCACCAGTAGAATGTAGCATTCCTCAAGTCACATCCAACTCACTGAGCTGTGCAATATAACTTAAAGGGGTATGTCGATTCAGTGACAAGGTCAGAGCACGGACAGCATGAAGAAGCAGCAGCGTGCATGGACGAGAAAGCGAGAGATCGCATGTAAGATGTGAAGTCCCATGCAAATAACATACAGAAAGAAGACAGGTGTGCTATACAGTCCTATGTAAAATAATTTTGAAATGCAGTCTCAATTTTTTGTGCCACATGTGCAGTCCCGAGTAAATCAGAAACAGACAGAACACATTTGTACATAGCAGTTCCATGTAAGATGTGCAGTTCCATGCAAATTTGATACAGAGAGAGAACACAGCTGTAATCTGCAGTCCCACATAAAACAATTTTGCGACCCAGATGTGCAGTGCCAGATAAATCATTACGTGACATTTGCAGTTCGGCATAAATCAGAAACAGAACACAGCAGTACACAGCAGTCCCATGTAAGATGTGCAGTCCCATGCAAATTACATACAGAGAGAACACAGCTGTACTGTTCAGTCCCACATAAAACACTTTTGTTACACAGATCTGCAGTACCACATATATCACTTTTGTGACACAGATCAGCAGTCCCACGTAAATCACAAAGAACACAACTGTACTTTGCAGTCCCAGGTAAAACACTTTTACAACACAGATGTGCAGCTCCACGGAAATCACTTGTGACACAGATGTGCAGTCGCACATAAATCACCTTTGTGACACAGATGTTCAGTCCCACGTAAATCACAGACCGATCACAACTGTACTGTGCAGTCCCACGTAAATCAATTTTGTGACTCAGATGCACAGTCCCACGCAAATCAGAGAGAGAACACAGCTGTTCTGTGCAGTCTCACAGCTGTTCTTTGCAGTCACACATAAAAAAAAAAATAATTAGCGCAGCCAGCAATACTAAACTCCCTAACTATTGCTGTCTATGGAGAGGAAAATGTTATCTAACTAAGAGCAGTCTATACAGTACAGAGAGTGAGCTGCAAATGTTGTTCACAAGGCAATACAGTCAAATATATATAACATGGTCATGTGGTTTTAGCAGCCAATGAGAGCCCTACACCTCAGTGAAGACATTTCTCTGTGCTCTGCACTGACTGGATGGCTGCCATAAGTGCATAAAGGTGGTTGGATGGCCGGCAAAAGTGCAGAAAGTCGCTGAAAACAAAACTGAAAATGGCATGTCTAACTAGAACTTTACTCGAACGAACAGTAAAAGTCTGTTCTGTTCAAGTTCTAAAAAATCGAGATGTTCAAATAATATATATATAAATATACTGTGTAGTACATATTTTTTGTGGGATGCCATACAGTTGGAAAAAAAGGCCAACTTATGTATAAATAAAGAGGACCCTATGCACACGTTTGACATATGTAGTGCTCTGCTTCGGTTTGGAGTTGATGTCACTTCAGAATTCCACGTCACCTCTACGCAAAGAGAACTGTGACATTTACATGATGCACAACATTTAATGTCACGCCATTTCTGGTTTCCCTATACTGGAAGTGATGTTAGACAAGATGTCAAATGTGATGTCAAGTCCGATCTAAAATAAGGGTGCCCTAGAGAAATCATAAGTGACATTGGTTGTGATTTCAGACATCGCACCGGCTATGATATTGTGTTGGAAGCAATGCGGGACTGAGAGCGATGCTAAAAGGTAAGTTAACAGTTACGGTAAACATTAGGGATAAGGTAAGAGAAAAAAAATTGGGTTCAAGATGTCTTTAATTTTTTCACAAGTTTAATCAAACCAGTGTAAAACAAAAAAAGGTACATATCTGAGCAACACTAGCTGGAAACTTTCCCAATGCATGCACCAAATGCAAATGTACAGTGGTGGCCAAAAGTATTGGCACCCCTGCAATTCTGTCAGATAATACTCAGTTTCCTCCTGAAAATGATTGCATCACAAATTCTTTTGTATTATTATGTTTATTTAATTTGTCTTCAATGGAAAACCACAAAAAGAATTGTCATAAAGCCAAATTGGATATAATTCCACACCAAACATAAAAAGGGGGTGGACAAAAGTATTGGCACTGTTTAAAAAAACATGTGATGCTTCTCTAATTTGTGTAATTAACAGCACCTGTAACTCACCTGTGGTACCTAACAGGTGTTGGCAATAACTAAATCACACTTGCAGCCAGTTGACATGGATTAAAGTTGACTCAACCTCTGTCCTGTGACCACATTGAGCATGGAGAAAAGAAAGAAGACCAAAGAACTGTCTGAGGACTTGAGAATCCAAATTGTGAGGAAGCATGAGCAATCTCAAGGCTACAAGTCCATCTCCAAAGACCTGAATGTTCCTGTGTCTACCGTGCGCAGTGTCATCAAGAAGTGTAAAGCCCATGGCACTGTGGCTAACCTCCCTAGATGTGGATGGAAAAGAAAAATTGACGAGAGATTTCAACGCAAGATTGTGCGGATGGTGGATAAAGAACCTCGACTAACATCCAAAAAAGTTCAAGCTGCCCTGCAGTCCGAGGGTACAACATTCTCAACCCGTACTATCCGTCGGCGTCTGAATGAAAAGGGACTGTATGGTAGGATACCCAGGAAGACCCCACTTCTTACCCCGAGACATAAAAAAGCCAGGCTGGAGTTTGCCAAAATTTACCTGGAAAGCCTAAAACATTTTGGAAGAATGTTCTCTGGTCAGATGAGACAATAGAGCTTTTTGGGAAAAGGCATCAATATAGAGTTTACAGGAGAAAAAAAGAGGCATTCAAAGAAAAGAACACGGTCCCTACAGTCAAACATGGTGGAGGTTCCCTGATGTTTTGGGGTTGCTTTGTTGCCTCTGGCACTGGACTGTTTGACCGTGTGCATGGCATTATGAAGTCTGAAGACTACCAACAAATTTTGCAGCATAATGTAGGGCTCAGTGTGAGAAAGCTGGGTCTTCCTCAGAGGTCATGGGTCTTCCAGCAGGACAATGACCCAAAACACTTCAAAAAGCACTGGAGACTTCTAAAGTAGCCAGCAATGAGTCCAGACCTGAATCCCATAGAACACCTGTTGAGAGATCTCACAATGGCAGTTTGGAGAAGGAACCCCTTTCAATTTCAGGGACCTGGAACAGTTTGCCAAAGAAGAATGGTCTAAAATTCCAGCAGAGCATTGTAAGAAACTCATTGATGGTTACCGGTTGTTCGCAATTATTTTGGCTAAAGGTTGTGCTACCAAGTATTAGGCTGAGGGTGCCAGTACTTTTGTTCGGCCTTTTTTTGGAGTTTTGTGTGAAATGATCAATGATTTGATTTTTGTTTCATTCTCTTTTGTGTTTTTTCATTGCAAGCAAAATAAATGAATATATTAATACCAAAGAATTTGTGATTGCAATCATTTTCAGGAAGAAACTGAGTATTATCTGACAGAATTGCAGGGGTGCCAATACTTTTGGCCACCATTGTATTGTGAAGTCTTTGTTATTAGGAAATTTTAATTTGTTGTAAACAAGCCCAAAACACGTGCCTATGTAAGATGCTATAGATAGGCAAATGCATTATATGCACTTAACCTGTCTACACACTTTAGATAAATTTATTTGGCTGACAGCTATCCTCCTTGACTTCCCCATAACCCTGCATTGCCAGATCTGTAGATAGTGCATGTAAATTGCCATAGGGCGATGTCTTCCGAAATGTCCATTTCCAGTTTGTTCAACAGCAGACGTCAGAGGACAATCAGATTCCCCCATTCACAAACTACTGTTGGTAGTTCAGGTCAATTATGACATAAATGATTTTATGACACATACTCAAGGGTGTAACTACAGCCACAGCAGCTAATATGAATCCATGAAGTTGGGCCCACTAAGGTGTAAGAAAATTGTATGCATTTGTAGGGAAAAACAAAATGATCACCTTCTGTTATCTTGCACTACTATGTGGGTTCTCTGATATATGGTGCTATTATCAAGACCTTTAACTATTGCTAATAAATAGGCTGTTGGTTTCTCATCATGGAGGGGCCCACCTCACTTTTTGTAGAGCCCTTGCTGACAAAATCCTATTGATTTTTTTTCCCTGATCGCTTAAAATTACCTATAGCAAGAAAGAAAAGCATAGCATCAAGTGGTGATTAAAAGCTTAGCAAAGGTACAGCACGATTTGAAACAATTTAGTTCTTAATAAACTATCATGAGAATGCAGAAAACCATCTAATTGCTGAGTAGGATTGTTTTCCAAGCTTTTCCAACTAATAGCTCTACCGTCTGATTTTTATCTTTTTCAAGCAACCAAGGCACTAAATATGTTACTCCCCCTCCCCCCCCCCCCCTCCGACTGAAGGCATTGTAGCTAATATTTCATGATGACAAACAATGTAATGAAGCCTGTCGGCTTAGAGCATCTGTTCAAAGAACAAACACAAGCAAACCATTTCCTGCTGTCAAAGCACAAGGGAAATTTACAACTCAGGGTGCTGAAAAGTAGCCAGGTAAACAAGCGCATTTCATACACTTTATAACTATCTTGTAGGTGGTTCAAGTAAATGCTTTGTCTGAACACATTGCCTAAGGTGATCATGAAGGAAGAATTCTGTATTCAGAACACACCCTGTACTGTCATATACTCAACCACTGCACATCTCAATTGCCTATTGCACCTGATTAGCACATGTTATGTAGCGGATTGACCTACCTCTACTGTACCATAAGACTTTGGTTGTTCCACAGCTGTGGGCTTCATATCCATATCACAATAAATTTCAACTCTGGCAACTGATTTATGTTTACTTCACAACATTGAGCCCATTTTTATTCAATGCAAGTCAGGTGGCTTGGCTCTTTCCCCATATATTACACCCTCCTGAACATTTGAAGGGATTATCTTACCATGCTGTTTCACAGAACCACATCCAGCTTCATGCTTACACGTCCTAGCTACTCCTGTTATAGTAACATGACTGTATAAGGTTTATAATCTGAAGTGCCCAAAGCTACAGAGCTCTAATGGTAAAGCTTTTCACTAATTTAATAAACAAGCTCCCATGCAAGAGATAACACTCTGCATAGAGTAACTCAATCATGGTTGGATGGCAGCAGCTTGAAGCAATTAGATAAGAGAAAAGGAAGGGATAGATGGTTCGTAACCTAGAAACTTGTATACACTAGCAGTAGATAAAATCTTCTTTATCTCCTGAACAAAACAAAATCAAAACAGCAATGTATTTGGTAGTCTTAACTTACCTTTCCCTACATGTTAAAAGCTAATCACTGTGGTGGTAAAATCCCTTTAAGGTCATATACATTGGGACATTGGGAACACGGCAATCCATGAATTAAACTCTTAGGGCGACATGTATGTACAGGGCTGAGGCAGAAGTCTGGCGTCTTTTCAGCCCAAAAACTGGCGCACTACGTTTTTAATGAGGCGCACTCCAACATTAGGCGCATTACAAAGCGCATGCGGCACTTTGTAATGTGCCTAAGATCTGGGGGCGTTCTGGAGGCGTGCCGCACTACAACCACACAAAGCTACACATTGAACGAAAAATTCAGGTGCATTACTGCTGGAACAGGCAATCCAATTTAAAAAAGTGTTTTACCTCAGCCAGAAGCGTCGTTTTGTAGCTAGAAAGGGCTGAATCTATGCCCCACAGTAGAACAGGTTTATAGATTCAGGTGCATTCTATGTTACTAATACGTGCAAAACAATGACGCCTGGGTGCCAAAAATCATGCATGTTCCCATTAGCCTTTTATTGGTGTTCCAATATGTTGTGCCATACTGTCCCTTAATCATACAACATACAGTACAAATAACCATATTATTGCTTTAAGGTACTCAAAGAATACCACCAGACAGTTGCCCAAATAACACTATCCACTTAATAAACTAAGGGATGTAGCTAGATCCTGTGCAACTGCCTCTTCACAAGTTCATACACAAAGGATGGGAGCTCTGAGTGACCAATTATGGCTGGTATTATGGCTTGTAGGGCTCCCTTGTGTAGTAGCAGTTAATGTGTTTCTTGCAGCAACATAGCTTGCACATACCTAGGCCTGCCCCGGATAAAAGTACTCTACCAATTCTTTCATAACTAGCCCTTAAAGTTCCTCTTCCCAGGGATCATAGAGGTTTTCTTTCAAAGCAAGCCCATAAAGTGTTGCAAATTAATTTTTATACCATTTCCCAATGTAATAAGTCCTTCAGCACTAATTTTGAGGGCTCCCTTTCAGGATTGGCATGTTAGCAATTTTGACAATTTTTCCCATTTAGATATTTTATACTTAAAAATTAGCCTTTATCAATATTGTGTATCGTGCATCTTGACAGGATGGCTCCTTTAACTTATAATCAACATTTATTTTATTTAATAAGATTTTGGTGAAATGTTGCTGAATCCACATAACTACATAGCTCATTTATTGAAATGAATCTCTTAAAATTGCAGAAGATAAAGCATTTTCTACAGTGTGATCAGTGTTCCTATTCCTTTGGCATACATATTAAAGAATCCTAACTTGTACAGATAGAAGAGATCTTTGAATAAAACAGTAAGTGACATTGTTCGTGCAGACAAGTCACTTGACTAGTATTTTATTATTTTAATCATTTAAACTGGAATTGACCCAGCTGCATAACACTGCCAATGCTGACATGAATCTTTCTATGGCAGGGAAAACTCCAATAATGTAGAATAATCATCTACTTTATTTGTGCTCTAAATTATTATCCTCGGTCAAAAGCTAAAGACCAGGCATCTCAAGAGGATCATAAAAAGGAAGATGATCCATAAACTGCAGACCACTTATACAATTTGGACATCTCTAATCAGATTAGTCTAAATGTTTAAATGGTGGCCAAGTCTTTAACTGTTTGTAGATATAATCTACTGACATATTAAATAGTCAAGTGGGACAAAGCCATAGTACGCAAAACGTTCTCTACATTAATCTTGTTGATTTAATCACTGAATGGGTCCTATTAAATGGAGGCAGATGTACATTCACATTAATCAGCTGGATTCACACGACTAACTTCGGTATGCTACCATATTACTAAGTAATGCATTCAACAATGCTGTGGCTAAGAAGCTTAAGGGATGTGCTTTCAGAAAAGGATATGCTGATATTTTATACATACCAAATAATCTATGAATAGTGGAGTTTATTATTATGAGAAATTGGTTATTTCCTTCACAACTAAGGTTTCTTGATAAAAAATAGGATGAAGTACTTGTTTGTTTAGAACTTTAAAGGGATATTGTGCAATTCGCTGTCATCTTATCAAAGAGGTTGCTTATATCTCCTATACTGAAGAATGGACAGCACCTGCTCAAATGTGGTCACCATCCATCTCTTTTCTCTTGTTTGCCAAGTAATGGGAAACATGGGACATCGAACTCCTGTTCCAGTAATAAAGGAAAGTGCCAGCAATGTTATTCACACATTATAACATAATCTATAGATATCTGACAGATGTTTCTCTTTTGAAATACCCCTTAAGATACAGATGTAGCAAAAATAAACTTGACTGATAACATACCATAATATCATGGCACACAGGGCCACATATATGAATAGTGGCTAGAACTCACTTTGTTCCCCATTGCAACCAATCAGAACGCCCCTTTAATTTCATATAGTGCTTTGAAAAAAAGAGAGAGGCTCTCTGATTGGTTGCTACACTTTTCATACATGGTTGCTACACCTGAACACTTTTCATACATTTGGTCCATAATGTCATCTTAATTTTTGTTTAATGCTTTCCAATGTCTTCTGTTGTGATCTAAGAACAGATCAAATAGAAAGCTATGACATCAGGATCAAGCTAAACTTTGCTACAGCTGTATATATATAAAAAAGCATGGCTGGGTGTCACGTCTAGGGAAGTACAGTGAGCCCTGACTGGAATCCAGCCCACTGTCCCTGCCTACTTGACGTGCTGCCCTAGGTGGCAGACGGCAACTGGGTGACAGTCCCTGCGATGCTGGAGTGCTGGGGCCGTCAGGAGGAAGAATAGTCAAACAGTCCGGGTCAAACCAATCAGAAACGCCAAGCCACAAATCGGTACCAAAGAGAAACCTTAAACAAGCCGAGGTCAAAAGCCAAACGGGAGCGAGGTACAAAATCAGAACGTAAGACAGGGTCAGAAAACAAGCCGAGGTCAGGTACACAGGTAAGCAGACAAACGAACAAAGCACAGGTAAGGCACCCAGGAGAATATTGCAGGCACAGCACTCAGCCTTCAGGGAGTTTAAATGTGATTCCCGGATACTTGCCCCTGTAGCTGATTGGAGCATCCTCCGGGTCCTCCCATTGGCTGGTGCGACACGCCCCCTGCCCGGAGTGGCTGGAGCTCTGACACTCACAGAGCTGCCGGCAGAATGTGTATCAGGGTGGGGTCGCAAATCAGCTGCTGGAGAACGTCGCTTTCCTGCAGGCCGAGCGCCGCCTAGCCCTGACACTGGGGCTAAGGAAATTACGCAATATCTGCTTTGGTAGTTTCAGTAACTCAGAATCTTGAGCTATGGTCTGAAACGTGTAAGCGGTGTTTATCTTCTGTCTCTATTGGATTCTTAGGATTAAAAATAACATTTTAATATTTTAGTCCATTACTGGATGCTGGATTTACCCATTCTTTTTGCAATGCATGTACATGTGCTTCCTGTCACCTTCATGCCTCAGTAGAGTCCATTCCAGATAGGCAAGCTGGATTTTGATTCACTATAGACAAAAACTTGAGTAGTTTCCATTGTGCCACAATTTGATGGATTGTGTAATCGGTGTCAAAATGGGTGCTTAGGGCCCACCTGTGGAATTTTATTGTAGGGGCCTACCAGTGGAGTTGATTCTGCTGGCCCAGTCTACAGCTACTGTACATCGCTATTATTCTCTGCATCTTGCTCTTTGCCACTTTTTCTCTGCCTTTCTGCCTCGCTCATGGATCAATACACAGTTTAAAAGAAACTCCAGGTCTGCCTTGCTCAGGAGCCCACCAGGGATCTCCCCTGTTCCCTTGTTGGCCAGTCGGAGCCTGCCTGTAATGATATCAAGCAACAGAGGATTCATTTGCAGCAGCTACTGCAGGAGAGCAGTACCAAGGTTTAAAACTCAATTGAAAGAGTGAGTGTGTGAACTTGTGAGTGTTTTCTGTCTAAAGTGTATTATTGCCTTAAGTGTGTAACTTAAGATTGAATTACTTTAGATTCAGGGAGTTTAGAAGGAAGAATATTGTATTGTATATTATATACAGCATTAAGATATTATACTAGATTAACTGTATATCTTAGTTTTCTGATTTTTGTAAAATCCTCATGGGCTCCATGACTGGCAACGCTGTCCAATGCACATCCTGTGCAATGTACGCAATCCTTGAACAGTCATTCAAGGGTGCATACTGTTGTGCGAGATGTTTGCACATTACATGTTTAGAAGCCCAGATCTTAGATCTAAATGAGCAAGTTTTATCACTGAGATTGCCATCTTGGAAGCAAGTTGATACAGGGGCGGATGGCAGCAATGAGGTGCAGGAAAAGAAGGCAGCTAGCTGAGTGACAGAATACAGGGTAGTGTGAAGAGCATCAGGGAGGCTAGTCCTGCTCTGGCACAACCCATTAAATTTGCAAGATTGGAGGATAAGGAGGATGTCAGTTCAGAAATAGTGATGCTGCAGCAAGACACTTCCACTGTCTGCTCTAGTAGGGTGGAGAATAGGAGTGCAGGTCAGGCTAGACAGATAGTTGTGGATTCCATTATCATGGGAACAGACAGTGCAATCTGTCACAAAGACCAGGATCCTCAAACAGTATAGTATGTTGTGTTCATGGGGCCCGAGTTCGAGATATCGCGGATCGGCTTGACAGATTACTGGGTGGGGCTGGTGAGAATCCCGCTATCATGGTGCACAAAAGAACCATTTAGAAAGTTAGAGGTAGGTGGAGGATCCTTAAAAATGATTTCAGGTACTTAAGCCAAAAGCTGAAGCCAAGGATCTTCAAAGTATTATTTTCAGAGATGAATAAGTGGCTGAAAAGTTGGTGTAGGAAAGAGGAATTTGGGTATTTGGAGAATTGGGCTGACTTCTGTCTTTGCTACAGACTCCATGCTAGGGAGGAGCTGCATCTAAATGGGGAGGGCACAGCTGTATTGGGGGACAAAATGTCCATGAAATTGGAGGAGTATTTAAACTAGGGACTTGGAGGAGGACAAGTTAATATAGTGTAAAAGATAGTGAAGAGAAAGAGCTGGGAACTAGTAATAAATCAGGGGTTGGTATGGAGGGAGGGGGTGTAGTAGTAGTTAATAAGAACAGGGTTAAAAGAATGAAAACCAGAAAGACTCTAAATTGCATGCTGACCAATGCCAAGAGTCTCACCAACAAAATGAATGAACTGAAATTATTAATGTCCGAAGAAAAATCTGATAACTTTGGATAATTAATGGGGATAACTGAGACATGGCTGGAAGAGAGATATGACTGGGTGGTTAACTTAAAGGATTACAGTTTTTTTAGAAAAGGTTGTTAAAACTGGAAGGGGAGGAGTTCTTTATATAAAATGCGGAAAGATATAGATACAGGAAATGAACATATGGAGTCATTATAGGTAGATATACATGGGGGTAATAGTAATAAAACTCTATTAGGGGTCTGCCAACAAATATAAAAGAACCCCTGAAAGATGTACTCCTCAGTCAAATAGATGAGGTAACTAATCATAATTAGGTTGTTATGGGCGACTTCAACTACCCAGGTATAAATTGGGAAACTAAAACCTGTGGCTCTCACAAAGGAAACAGGTTTTTGGCAATAACTAAAGATAGTTACCTTTCCCAACTGGTTTAGGAGCCGACTAAAGGGAAAGCCCTTTTGGACTTGATATTGACTAACAGGTCTGACAGAGTAATAAAGGTTCAGGTTTGGGGGCACCTAGGAAATAGTGACAATATAATACATTTCCATTTATCCTTCAGTAGAGCTTTTTTTCGAGGAACCACAAAAACATTGAATTTCAGAAAAACTAATTTTAATCTGCTTTGAGAGGTCTTAAACCACATTGACTGGGACAAGCTCTTCAAAAATAACCGAACAGATAATAAACGGGAGATTTAAAAAGAAAACATCTTAAACACCCACTATGAGAGGTGCATACCTTATGGAAATAAAATGATTAGACACAGGAAAAAAAACAATGTAGATCATCAAAGATATAAAGGAGTAAAACATAACAAAAATAAATTGTTTAAGATACTTAATCAGAAGGGCAGTAAATAATTTGCAGATAAAACTGCAGTCGCGCTGAACTAGAAATTTGCCATGTGGACAGATTGCCAGTCTGTCACCAGTTTCTGGGCTGCTGTTGTGGACCCAAACTGCCGACTGTCTTTCCAACTGTATACACATCCTCTGGACACGCATACACTTGAAGGCTACCACGGAGCTGTGAGCGAGAGTTCCCTGCCTCATGCGATGAGTAGCAAGTAGGTTTGTGGCCCACGCTAGTATATGGCACAGACGGCGTGAGAATATCACACCGCCTGTGTGGAACACAGAGAGCAGCAAATGACTCGTCAAGAAAATGGGGAGAGGTAAGTATTATTATTTTTTTATTTTTAGTAGCGGTTTAGACTCCTACCTACATACTGAGAGGCCTATATACCTATAATCTACTGGGGGTACACGTATACCTACTAACATATTGGGGGGCCCGATATAACTACCAACCTAATGTGGGGACATATTTACCCACATACATACTGGGGGGCCCTATATTACTACTTCCTTCCTGGGGGGGCCTTATATAACTAACAATTTACTGGGGGACCAATATACTTACCAACCTACTGGGGGACCTATATATCTACCAATCTACCCGGGGGCCCTATATATCTAACAACAGACTAGGGCCCCTTTACACTTACCTACCTACTGGAGGACCCTATATACCTACCAACCTACTGGGGGCCCTATACAGCTACCAGCCTACTATAGGACCTATATACCTACCTCCTGGAATAACCTATATACCGACCTACCAAAGCGACCTATTTACCTTCCTACTGGGAAGCCTTATATTCCTTCTTAGCTACTGAAAGTGTCTATATACCCGCCTACAGAAGGGCCAGAAGGGCCCTGTTTACCTACTTACCTACTGGCGGACCTATATAACTACCTACTTACCAGGCTGGTCTAAATACCTACCTGCCTAATTTACATGTATATTTTTTAGGGGGGGACTATATACTTACCTACTGAGGGGGCATATATACCTACCGTGACTGTGGAGGACTATATAAACTACCTACAAGGGACCATTTATACCTATGTAATGAGGGAGCCTATAGACCAAGCCTAACTGTATACCTACCTACTAATGGGACTTATATACCTACCTACTGAGGAGACCTAGATACATACCTACATATCTACTGAAGGACTATATAGGAAAGAGGGCGATTCCCCATACTCCACATCAGGCACCTGGCTTCCCTTTCATAGGAAAGCGTATTCCTTTGGGGAAGGGACATCACCATGCTTTCCTCTATAGACTACCAAGAGGTAGGGAGTTATATAAACTTCCACAGTAGGTAGGCAGGTAGGTATACAGGTGCTGGAAAAGTGAGGATTCTAAAATGTTTGTATGGTAACTTCTGTAGAGTTATGGCCAGGAGAAGTGACCATGGAGGTCTGGGCTGGATAAAGAAGAAAAATGAAAGTGAACGACTCCTATCAGAGAAGACATCATATGTAAGTCACTGCATGTAACTGCAGTGTAAACACTTATATCTCAGCAGAGCACCTGCTGGTATATACCACTATCTGGTCACTCTTTGGTGGTGCCTGCGTACCATTGCTAGTCACGGGTGGTGGTTGCATTTGGTCAAGGTCTTGCAGTATTTTTTTATCCTTAAAGGAATTTTCTCATTACAGGCTTTCACGGGCAACTTGAGCTTTCTCTCTCTTACAGCTTCAATTCCAGGGGCATTTCTCTCCTCCCAGAAGGAGTTGTACACAGTTATAAGGTAGTGTCTGTCAGCTCTAGAGCTAGTTAAAGATATGTTCTGAGTTTTCAAGTAGTTCCAGTTTTGAGCAGTAGTTAAAGGGCAACCCCTGTCTGGTAAGCTGGCAATAGACAGGGCAGACTGGGGCAGAAAAGAGAAATAGAGAAGATAGAGACCCAGTGGACACAAAGGAGAGGCAGACAACTAACAGTGACACAGGTGGGAAGTTTGGAGGATGGCTGAAAGAGTCTATAGACCCCAGTGTAGGAACAGAGAGTGTCCTTAGTCACCAGGAACCAGCACCTTGCACAGCTTGACTGGGTTGGAGCAAGAAGCAGGGGCGTTGCTAGGGTCCTAAAACATCCGGGGCTCGGGCCCTTTGTGTTTTTCCCGCCTCATTGTGAACTGCGGATGTTTTTTTACAGAGAAAAACCTTGTGTTCCTGTCACAAATTTTCTGCACATTCCACACAGATCCCGTCCATCTCCTCAGCAGTCACTGTACAGTAAAAATCACCAATGACAAATTTACTTTTTCAGAACTTCTCACCTTAAAAAATGACAATACCCCTAAACGTCACCAAAACATACACCGATACATGGAGCAAATCTACCAGACAAGTGATTGTTACTAAAAACCCTCCTACAAAACAAGGCCCCAAACTATTACTACTTAAGGCTCAAATAATCCTGCCAGACCCTGACCAAACGCGACCCCACAATGTGACCATCAGCTGTACACAGGCTCTGATTACATATACCACCGCCATACAGTGACCAGATAGTGGGAGACACCAGTGTACACAGACACTGAGGACTGTATATTACCCCATACAGTGACCAGATAGTGGTAGAAACTAGTTGTATGTAGACTCTGCAGAAATATAAGTGATTACACTGCAGTTACATTTAGTAACTCACCGGAGACGTCTTTTCTGATCAGCGTCGTTCACTTTCCCTTTTCTTCTCCATCCGGTTCACACCTTCATGCTGATTGCTCCCGGCCAATACTCGTCCCTGAGGATTTGGACACAAATATCTTAGAATCCTCACATTTCCAGCAACTCCTTAATTATAGGTATAGCAGTCCCCTCAGTTAGGTATATAGGGGCACTGAAGCAGTATATGGGGCCACAGGCAGGTATATGGGGCCACAGGCAAGTATTATGGGGCAACAGGCAGGTATATAGGGGCACTGAGGCAGTATATGGGGGCCACAGGCAGGTATATGGGGCACTGAGGCAGGTATATGGGGCCAAAGGCAGTATATAGGGGCACTGAGGCAGTATATGGGGCCACAGGCAGTATATGGGGGCACTGAGGCAGTATATAGGGGCCACAAGAAGGTATATAGGGGCACTGAGGCAGTATATGGGGGCACTGAGGCAGTATATAGGGGCCACAGGCAGGTATATGGGGGGGCACAGGCAGTATATGGGGGCACTGAGGCAGTATATAGGGGCCACAAGAAGGTATATAGGGGCACTGAGGCAGTATATAGGGGCCACAGGCAGTATATAGGGGCACTGAGGCAGTATATGGGCCACAGGCAGTATATGGGGGCACTGAGGCAGTATATAGGGGCCACAAGAAGGTATATAGGGGCACTGAGGCAGTATATGGGGGCACTGAGGCAGTATATAGGGGCCACAAGAAGGTATATAGGGGCACTGAGGCAGTATATGGGGGCACTGAGGCAGTATATGGGGGCCACAGGCAGTATATGGGGGCCACAGGCAGGTATATAGGGGCACAGGCAGGGATATGGGGGCCACAGGCAGGCGTATGGGGGCCACAGGCAGGGATATGGGGGCCACAGGCAGGCATATGGGGGCCACAGGCAGGCATTATAGGGGCACAGACAGGGATATGGGGGCCACAGGCAGTATATGGGGGCCACAGGCAGGCATTATAGGGGCACAGGCAGCCATTATAGGGGCACAGGCAGGGATATGGGGGCCACAGGCAGGGATATGGGGGCCACAGGCAGTATATGGGGGCCACAGGCAGGGATATGGGGGCCACAGGCAGTATATGGGGGCCACAGGCAGGGATATGGGGGCCACAGGCAGTATATGGGGGCCACAGACAGGGGTAGGGGGCCACAGGCAGGCATTATAGGGGCACTGAGGCAGGTAAACGCTTTAAAAATAACAACATTAATACTCACCTTAACTCCCCCGGCGAGCGCGCTCCTCTTCTGTCCTCTTCAGCCCGCGCTCCTCCGGCAGCTCCTCGGGCGCACGGCCTATGACGGCTGTGCGCCCGAGGACAGGCAGCGGCGTGATGACATCACGTCATCGCGACGCTGCCGGCTGAGGCGCACGGGGCCGTGGCGGGTCCTCAGCGCTGTGAGGACCCGGCGGCCTCTCGGTGTCGGACCCGCGGGTCCGACACTGTCTGCGGGGCAGGGAGCGCTCGCTCTCTGCTCCGCAGAAGCCCGCGGCTGTGTGTGCGTCCAGCGGACGCACATGCAGCTAAAGGGCCAGTCGGTGCTCCAGGCCCAGGGCAGAGGCCTGGAGCCCGGGAGACTCGGGGCACAGGGTGTTTTATTCGGGGCCCGAGCCCCGAATAAAACAGCCTAGCGACGCCCCTGGCAAGAAGAGAGTTGTGAGGAGTGTCAAGAGTCCAGAGTGAGGGGGTCGGAGTTATACCACAAAAACATGTGCCTTGCCTTTATGATATGTAACGTTCACAAGAAGAGTACCATGAGTAAAGCCTGAAGTACTCCTGGAGAAACTGTGTTGTCAGCTTTTATAAAGCACCAATACACCACACATATACTACTCAAGCCATCATCCGAAATAGTACCACCTAGTGTACTCTCACAAGCTCAACTTCCCTCCATTAATCACATCCTGCATAAATGATGTGACAGGTTCACATCGAAAAATATAGTCATAATGTGAATTTTAAAGAGGAATTCAAAGGCTTGAATGATGGAATTTACAATAAGTACAAGGGTTGCTAGTAGTGGACACTTTTTCAACAATTCTTATGAAATTATTGGGGTTCTGGATGTCCCAAACCAAAATGTTTCTAACCCTAACCTTAAACCTAAGTTTTTTTGTTTTTTTTTTCCCAGAGGTTTATGGGTTAATGTACCATTCTGTGGAGCTACTGATTAGGCAGCATTCCTGGTCTAGTGGAACTTCCAGTAAAATAGCCAACATCTGTCCGATGTCACTTCCAGTTACCATACCATAGGGGTAACCTATGCTATGGTAGTAACTGGAAGTGTCCTACAAGACAGTGAACACACTAGAAGTGATGCCACCCCACCAGTGCTGCAAAATGGTAAGGTAACCCCTAAAACCGCATACAAAACCATAACTCAACCCACAATTTTAAGGTTGGATTATTGAATGTATTTAATTGAATGAATATAAATTAACCCATCACCTGTTTAAGAGATATTGATAGATAAATAGGTCAACAGAAAAATAGATTGGTTAAAAATGAAAAAAATACTAGATAAATTAATAAAAAAGATAGATAGATAGATAGATAGATAGATAGATAGATAGATAGATAGAAATTACAGAGCCGACAATTATTGAGAAAGACTCAAGCCACATTACTATTCCATTTAATGTAATGCATCTTTCAGCGACACAGCCTAATGAGATTTCTGTCCAACAGAATCAATTAGTCATAAGTTTATGTGCTCTCTGGGTTTTTAATGGTAGAGCTACAATAAATAATGAGCTGTCTTCAACCCCTAAATCATTGGAAGCATCTGAACTGATTTGCTGCCCCTCCCAGTGAAACAAGGGGTTAAATGAACAAGAGTTCTTACTTCTATTCTAGACTTGTCAAGTCTTGAATAAGCACTATCACTGAAAAGCAATGTTTAAATGGAGTCCTCAAGAGTGAAGGAGTTATTATGGTACTTAAAAAGCCCTGGGAGTAACGACACAAGGATGAATCACACAAAGAGAGAACATTTTTCTACATTTTCTATTAATGGTTCATTTTTCTCACTTTCTTTTTTATTTAAAGAAATGACAATCAAGGAGCATTAAAGGACCAAAAACATGTATTTACCTTTGAGCATTGCTTGTGATTCTGGCACCAAATCAAGGAACCATTGTTCTGAAACAAAATAGAGAGATCAGTTAGTACAAACAGCATCAAGAGATCCCAGTTCCTTTACAAAATGTAATTCTGAAGTAACACCATTTTACCAAAGTCTCTTCTTTTCTTGCTTGGTGTAATCATTTGATCTGACATAATTACAGAGCCCTGGACAGAACTGTCTTTCTAAAAATAAAAATGTAGCAAAGATAAACTTGACAGATAACGCATCATGATATCATGGCACAGAAAGTTATTCATGCTTTTCAATAGCTTTTGCTGTAATCTAAGATTAGATAAATAGGAAAGCTATGACATCACCATCAAGTAAAACTTTGCTACATCCATATACAGAATAAGCAATATATTAAAAGGGTTTTCTAACCATGCTGTTCCACAGAGCCTGTTCTTCACAGACAGCTTCAGACTCACACTTGCTGCTCAGGCTGTGGGTGGTTCTATAGCATTGTGTGGCATCTCAGCTCTGCTATTTGTAGCTGAGTCTGGTACAATGACATGAGTGCAGGAGGTTTGTTAACTGTAAAGGCTACAGAGCTCTAAAGGGTTTAGGCTTGTCAGTAACACAGATAAACAAGCTCCTGACCTGGATATAAAACTCAGCAGGGAGTAAGTTACCAACAGTTGGACAGGGTAGCTGGAGCGATAAAAGCAGAGAGATGTTCGATAACCTAGTGAAGCCTGTGTACAAAAGCAGGAGATACATTTTCCTCTATCTCCTAAATAGAGCAAATTCACTACAGCAATGTATTTGGTAATAGTATTTATTTAACTTTGGCCAACTTTTTTAAAGTGAATCAATGTGGTGAGAATACCCCTTTAAGTTATTGTGTCCTGTGTCGGATCATTGCCGTCTGGGCAATCTTTCTGGCTATGGAACATAAGACTAGTGTGTAGCAGTTTTTATAGCATTTCAGTTATTGATTGAAATTGATACCCACTGCCCACTGATGTTGTTGCTGGGTATCTATGACGTGTTAACTTCACACCCCTTTTTATTGAGATTAACATATTAAAAAGGCTAAGGAGTTTCCACACTAAGACATGCCACAGTTTCATCCAAATGTTCAGTGGAGCAAATATGCTTAACAACAATAAAGTGGCCATAATGATAGTAAAACACAACACCACTTCAGATTTTTCCACTCTCAACCTGGCACCATATAGCTCCTAACACATAGCCATTAATGGAACTTTGTTGTAGTTCTTTGGAAGGCCACAGGTTGATAAATGCAATGTGCAGCAAAAAGGCTATTTCTAAGACTCTTAAAGGGGTTTTGCCAAGAAGTGAGTTCCTTACCCCTTATCTGCTCAGGAGAAAAGATAAACAAAATATGCAGTGTCATGAATGGGCTGCAAGGGGGAGTGGGAGTGGGGGCTGAGCAGCCAGGAAGCAGAGAGTGTCTGCAATGTTTACACAAATAATTACATTACAACAAGTGGATTCTCTATACAAAAGATACAGGTTCTTTCTCCACAGTCCCTTGTAAGCTCCTTCAGTTTCCCTGTCATCAGATAAGAACTGCGAACACGCAAGCGTGGCCAGATCAGCTCCTGTCAGTGTCCTGATAGTGTCTAATGTAAAACTGTCAGGAAACTAAAGGGGACTGACCAATGCTGTAGGTCTCACAGGCTTCACTTTTTGTAATCACATATATTTAGAAAAGTGATTAAATACCCATTTTGGAGGATCCCACATCAACATTACATCGTGGCAAAACCCCTTTAAGCATCCCATTAGTTAGAACCTACCAACACAATTATGGTATCTTAGCAATATGTAATCATTTCAAATACATGAAATAAAATTTTGATTTAAATCTTGGGTGAATCCTTTCGAAGTATACATGGGATGCACATTTTTGCATTATCTTTGCATGCTAGGCAGTAATAGTAAAGTTATGTGCTGAAGAGAATATCTGTTACACAATATATTGTATGTGACTGAAGGAATGCTACAAGTAAATGGACAAGAAGTATAAAAAATGGAAGCACTATGTGACTGTAAAGCCAGTCACATATTGTTCAAGAAGGGTTTTTCAAGATTTTCAGAAAAGCCCCAAGTATACTCACTTCTCTGATGCCACCATTACAGTGCAGCTAGAGCTCTGGTATCTTAGGCTGGTCACTGAGCCATGATAAACTGATCATCACCATGAGACAATCAATGGCCACAGTAGTCACAAGCTGTACATGCTGACAGTAACTACAGAGGACATCACTGATGATTGACAGGCTGGAAGACAATAAAGCTCCGGCATTGCTGGAATGGTGGCAGCAGAGGTGAGTACAAGTTAATTTTAATATTTAAAGCATTTTCTAAGCAGTAGTGGATTCTCCAAAAATCTTGGAACATCCTTTTGAATATCAAAAGCAATGACTGTTAACATGGTGGTTTGCCTGGGTACCATTATGTGCCTAAGAGACAAGTCAAGTAAAGCTGTTCAGTACCAGGAAGACAAGGGAGTGCACAGTCCACCAGTATATGTTTGCATCAGTACCATAACATTGTTAGGACATTCTGAAATAATAACTAGACTAATCAATAACACATGCACTCCCTTAACATAAACTAAGTACTACAATCTGAAATGTGCTATTTTACTTTGTTCTTCTACTGTTATAAAGACTACTTGGCTTCATTGGTGAGCAACGATTTTATTACAGAAGTAATGTTATACCCTCTCAAATCTATCATATGAGCTTGTGTTTGAGCACTATGGAACAGGCAGACAAGGCTTGGCAGAAGGAGACCTTTACAGGCCAAGAGCCTAATAGTTAAGTAGAGATTAGTGTAGTAGTTAAGCATTTGGCCCTATTTTGTGGTCAGTAATTGCCAAACCAGGACTCAACTAAATGTTATTGCTGGAATGGAGACAAATTGTTCAAGGCGAATAAAACATGAACATCTACCAATATTAACATCAAAGGTTTGATTTTCAAAAGTATAAAATCATGTTTAAATGATCTAACAGCATGAAATTCTTAATTGGAAAAAAAAAAATTTGTACTGGTTTCGATTATCCAAAGTAGAAATCATAGTGTCATTAAATTGGTGAAACCGTTTTGCTAAAATGTTGGAGTATCTAAAGTAATATATGACAGAAATGCCTACACAACAGTTCCCTCATATATATAATATTCATATATAGCTTCAGCTGCTCCTTTATATGTGGGAGGAATTGCAAGTTTTTATGGCTAAAAGGAGTCTAAATAACCTACAAATTTGAAAGCAGAAAGGTTACCAATAGGAAAACATTCTTACCACTGTTGAGGTGCTTGTTGTCAGTACATGACAGTAAATCTCCTGGTGTATATGCTGAATGTATACATAGACTTTCATGGCTTGATGTAAGTATTAATAGGCAGTTATGGCTCAACAAATGCCTCAAAATTTTTCTTTTAGTGGGATTACTGAAATGTGTTGACTAGGCTTTTTAATAATAAGTAATCTTGCAGAAAAAGTATAGCCTGTGGCACTCATTGTACCATACAGCATATACAACAGAATGGTATGCTCCAATGGATGCCATACTATGGAGATGTTCTTAATATGGTGACGTATATGGAGATGTTCTTAATATGGTAACGTATAGAAGCACCATAAAATGTCTATAGCTCCATTATTTTATTAACATGGGGAGTTTTTTTGGTCGAAAGTAAACCATAGCAGCAGGGTTATCCTATACTGTCATGTAAAGGCAGAAGCACAGAGTCTGAGAAATACTCCATGAGCTAGTACCATGCTGATACATTTTACTCACTAATGCATTGTAGTTAACCATTAAGGTAGAGAGAAGATTTGTACTACTGGTATATTGCCGATACTATAAACAATTGCATTAAAGTTGTCAAGAACACTGCAAGTTCTCTAATTTCACTGTCTGGATGTCAACCTATAGAGACCTATGGATAACACTGTCAACTAGTGTTGCTTGAATAGATCGCTGTTCAGTTCATGAGCAGTTAGGACACATTTTTTAGAAATATGGACTCGTGATGTCCTGAAGCCAAATCCCCGGAGTCCGTGAGGTATTTGCTGAGCTCTTGAAAGCACTTGCAGCAGACAAATCCCTCCAAATTGTATAGCCAAACTACTACACATCTAGCGCACATCTGGGGAATATCTGTGCAATATCTGGGGAACCCCAGGTTTACTGTTCTGGTTAGTCTGAACCGTAACCCTAGGTTTAGTGTTACGGGTAATTCAACTATAACCCTAACTACATTCCCTGGCCTTACTAAGGGTTACACTTACTCTAATCCTAACCCTATGCTGTCCAAACGTTGCCCACATGTTCTCTAGGGTTAGGTTCAGAGTTAGGCTATGTCGCCACTGCACACATTTTCAGTTATTTTTTCAGCATTTTTCATTTTCTAAAACTGCTGAAAAAATGACTGAAAACAGGTCTCAGATTTTAATAATAAAAACTTCTGTAGTCTCCACAGAACATTTTTTTCTGCTTGTTTTTGTTGCTAGTTGTTTTATGAGACACGACAGAGCAGGACAGAAAATTTACTATTTGAGTCTATGTGAAGCGTTGGACAATGTTTGGCACATTTTTTGCTGCAGTTGTTTTTTGGGCAGTTTTTGACATGCACTGGACAACAACTCAGGTTTTATGAATGGTTTTAAGATTTGGTTTTTAATGAGTTTTTTGTCCAATGCCGTGTAGACCTAGCCTTAATGTTAGGGACGATTTTTTTATTTCTTTTTTTACAGATTTTAGCCAACCGGATTGAATTTCCTAATATTCATGTCAAAATTTACTTTGATGTGAAACTGCAGCAAAACACTATTGTCAACCTCAAGAGATCTTCAAAATGATAAGCAATAAAACAGAAATAAACTCAACTTAAATAAGCAATTTTTTTTTGCCAAAATAGAACAATATCATCATACACAGAAACAGAAGTATTGGATCCACCATCATCAATATTTATTATTTTCCTGTAATAATAGACCTTAAGCAAGACCCAGCTTTAGAACTGGAAATCACATTGCTCCACAAGGAAGCAGAACTATCACATATCTGTGAATGTTTTGCTCTTACACTTTTCCTAACTCAACAGGGGAGAAACATGAAGCATTAGGATAATGTGTCATAAGAAAATTGATCATGACCACATGCTGATCCTAAAAGAGACCATTGCTGTGTAATTCATAACAAAACGGCCACAAGCTGCAGGAAACTGATCTTGCATCAGTCAATTCGCACATTCTTGTTTGTTTTAATATGAAAAAACTTTAGACATGGTATTTTTCAGATTGAGTATGCAGATTAGTCAATAATACCCATACAACAGATTACTGTACTGAATCCCTCTTATCACAACAGCTAAATGTCAAATATATGGATGGACAACCCACTTTGTAGATATGTGTTGAAGATAATGAAAAAGGAACCCAAATTCCAGTGATTATGGGGAATCAAGCATTCAGTCAACTGTTGCGTATACAACAGTATGGCTATGCCTTGAATTGTGGATACTCATGTCAGATTATATGATATACATCAAATGTATGAGCCTTGGTAAAAAAAAAAAAAAAAAGTATCACACATTGCCAACGGAGTGTATAACATTATATTCACAGACATCATCTCTAAACTGTGGAACACACTCTTAATAGGAAACAAAATTACTGTATGCACTTCCATAATTTAAATGTATCAATGGTTAACTTGCTTGTCACAGCATGATAATTCAGTTTACAACATTGTAGTACATTGGCACCTTGAACACTTTGTCACAGACTACATAACAGCATGCAATGTCAATTTGAAGCTTCTAAAGCCAGCAGGATATTGCCATGTATACTTGGAATGCAACAGTGTTTAGGTATTTCAAAGTAACAACCACATGAATGCCAGGACTCAGGTTTTCCAAAAGAGCATTACCTAGAACATCACTCTTTCTCCACCTTTTGGCCTTCTATCTACTGTGCACTCAAGTGTTATCTTTTCCCCAAGAAAGCAATGCAGAGACATAGCTGAGCACATGATGACAAAGGAAAAAGTGATTTATCAGAGTAAACACCTTCTAAAATTGCTTCATGGTCCAGTTCTGAGGTTCATGAGCTCATTGTAAATGCTTTTGGAGGTGACTAGAGGGGTACATGGTCACAATAACCTGCCTACTACTACTCAGCACTATACGCAGCAAGCAGTGATGCACTGTCTGTTCTGATATTAACTTTGTGCTGTGGTGCTCCTTTGTGGGAGTAGACAAGGTAGTCCAGCCTTTGCAGTGAGCCTAGATCGCCCATGACCTTGTCACCAGTTCACTGGTAGCCTTACCTTGGAGCAGTGTAGGTGGACACTAACTACCTCATATTTGGAACACCCCAAATGATCTACCTTTTTGTCGATGCTCTGACCCAAACATCTACCCATCATAATTTAATTGTTGTCAATGTTGATCATGTACTTAAACCTTCTAATTTTTCCTACTTTCAACATATCACTTTCAAGAAGTGACAGTTTACTTGCTGTCTAATATGTAAATTCCTGAAGAGGTGCTATTGTCATGAGATAATCAATGTTATTCATGTCACCCATCTATGGTTTTAATGTTAAGGCTGATCAGTTAAGTGAATGTATGTATGTATTAGGAAACAAACACGCCTGATGGGAGTGGAATCTATTCAAAAAATATCCTGTATTTGCGTGAAATGGATGTTCAACACTCCAAAGTAGTTTTGACTAGACACCACTTTAGTAACTTCCTCATGACTAAAATTAGTGTGTATGACATCACTTTTGTTCCTGAAGACAGATATAAGTGATATAGAAAGAATTACATAAAAAGGTCTTCCTTTGCTCTTATCCTTATGTCTGTGCAACTATTTCCTGTACAACGCGCCTTGTATGACAAGTTGATTGACTGTTACACCTAATTTCTAATCGCTGCTAAGAAACAAAAAAAATAAAAAAATCTCCAAAGTGACAGAGGTCAGCCAACAAGATTTTGGCTTTTAGTTTGTCTTTGTTAATGTTGATAAATGATATCTTGCAGAGCAGAATTATAATTGATTTCGTAGAATTGGTTTACATTCTCATACTGTAGCAATGACACTACTATATTAGCCCAGGTTTACTCAAGTTAATACATTTCCCTATTAGATGATGTCCAGGTAATATTATCTATCAATATAGTCAAATCCTTATCTTTGTTTGGAATTTCTATATCCTGTGTTTGTTTAAAATAGATGTTCTATACTCTCAAGTAGTTTTGACTAGCTACAACTATATCAACTTCCTGATGACTAACATTAGTGCATATGACAACACAGTAGATATTGCAGCCAGATAAAAATTATACAGGAAAAATTACAAAAAAGTCACCCATTTTCTCTCATCTTCTGTCTGTGCAACTGTTTTCCTTTACAAGTGCCTTGTATGCCAATTTGATTGATTGTTACACCTATTGACTAATAATTACTAAGACATTAGAAAGCAACTTAAATGTTAGATGTAAAAGAGGTCAACATATCATCATTTCAAATGTTAGTTTGACTGCACTAATGTTGATAAATGTTATCATGAAAAGTAGAATGACAATTATTTATTCCCTGTAATCTGTTATTATTTTATGCAGTATAATGACTGCTACTAAATTAGCCTAGGTTTATATGGGTTGATAGTGTCTCCAATGGTTGTCCAGATAGCATCATGTCAAGTCACTTTTCACTTACATAAATCTGTTCTGGGGATCTATGCAACTTCTCATTTCCAATTTCAATTATAGAGCCGTCCATCAATTTTTATATAAGCAAAATAATTATTGGGTCTTATCATCATCTTTGTTTTGTACGTGTGTAGGGTTAGAGCATTCATTTCACCATCCATACAGCAGATAACATGGAATTACAGTGAGAAAGAGGAGGAGAGGAACAATTCAGTTGCCACAGTAATACTGTATGAAGCATGAAGGCAGGCCATTGACAGTTGGAGGAATGAGTGCTCCATTTTGTGAAAAGTCAAATTGAGTCTTGTAAGGAGACCCCGGGATATCCTTGCTAAGGACATGATGGAGTGGTTGGGACACAGGAATATTAAGAGATGCAAGAGGGTGCGCCAAGTTTCTGTTCCTTTACCTTTAATGCTTAATAAATATTTAAAAGGCCTTTGGTTCCTTGTCTGACACACCTCCAACACTAGTTTTTACACGTTAATGTAACAATAGGGTATAAAGGAGGTGCCTCAGTACAACGACAAGGGTCTAAATGCTGGGATCATCACCAATCAAAAGCATAAAGTAGCTTGGCTTCCAAAGGCTCCATGGCCATCAGTTGACTGTAACAGCTAAAGTGTGTGTCCTATGGAAAAATAAAGGCAAAGCTACCAGGAAATAAAATGACGCATGCTTTTCTAGTACTGCTGCCATCTTGTAATATCAGTTGCCGTGGTCCACAGCAGTCATACTCCAAGTGATCTAACCTTCATGGCATGTCCTGTTCAAATCCCATCAATGTCTCTACTGAAACAGCCCCTTTAAATCCTCCATGTTTAACAGAAAATCAATAATTAAAGAAAGAAAATCGTAAAAAAAATGTTCTTAAAATAATACCATCCCTGCAGCTATTATATGTGTAGGTGTATCTCCAAACAGGTTGAGTATTTCCGGGCCTGTGTCAGTCTTTGCAATCTGAAGTAACAAGCCTTGTCTGTATCTGGGAAGAGGTCCTCGAAATGTATGGCTTGTTTGGTCAAATTTACGCAGCTTGACCCCGAAAGTAGTAGACATGAATGTGAGAAGTATAATTGTTATGTAGAAGAATAAAATTATTATTGGTGACACCTGTTGCTAGAGAAATTAAATAGTTTTATAAGGGCAATCATGCCAGAATATAACATTTCTGCAATGGTGTTCCTGTGATCCAGGCTCCAGATTGGGGGTGCACCCTGAGACTGCAGCAGCAAGCAGCACTGTGACACACATATTAGGCCGCAGACACACTCGCAGCACCACATCTGCCTCACCTCTCTCATCTCACGTCTCCCATGGCACGTGCTCCCACCCTTTAGGATGCGTGTGGCAGTACTGTCAAATTTAAAGAGCCAGCGCACCGGTGTTTTGCTGTAACCAGGATATCACTCGACCCTATTTAAGTTCTGCCTCTTCCTCCTTCCATTGACGGATGCTCAGTGCCTTTTGGTGCCTATTGAGAAAGTGTTTCCTGTACGATTCCTGCATTATCTGTGTACCAGTCTTTCTTGCTACCATCCCTAGATCTTTGCCACCTGTCCTGACCTTTCTGCCTGTCCCCGACCATGAGTTTGCTTCACGATTCTGTAGCAGGCTCTGATGAACATCGGGACCTACTTAGATTCCGCTCTGTGGCATGGCTTATGCCATCGCTTATGGTTCTCCAGAGTATCCACTTTTACTGCCGTAACAATTTCTTTTAATGAGCAGGTGATCCAAATATTATTTTATTCTAGAATTAAGTCAAATCTTATACATCCAAATTTTAGGAAATTTCCTTTAATACATTCAGGATCTACATTCTAAGCCTAATGGATTCTTAATGGCTTGAACAAATCTTCATATAAAGATGCCTAATATTTAAACAAGTCAAATGTAGTTTTAAATCTCCTGTATGCAGTAATAGCTAGCAAACCTATACAACCATCTAACCACATAAAAGGAAAATTCAATGTCGTCATTGTATAGACTACTGGATACTACAAATCTTATGTCCTCATGTACCAAATATCATTAGGGTTTATCCCAGTGACAACTTTTTATTAGCAACAAGTAAATGTTTCTTTACAGAAAGCATTCCTATCTAATGATGTCCTTATGGAAGAATTCAACTGTGCATCAACACATTGTCTAACACTTGCCTAATGCATGTACACTATTAAAAGATAACTTGATTCAAAAAGAGTTAAGAAGAGACAGTGTGCCAGACCTGTCCTTACATATATCATTCCGAAATTATGACTCTAGTTGGAAAACTTTTATGTGTTGTGAGTTGAGGATGATCAACGCATTATATTGTGTCTCTGACATATCTTTAATTACATTTTAAAACCATTTGTCATTAGCCGTCACATCATTGTACAAAGGAAAAGATATTTCAGATGATAAAATCACTGTTCATTTCTATAACACCAAATGAATATCACCCCATGTTAACGCTTCATTAGAGTTTTTTGAAACCAGTAGTGGATAGTTGAGCAAGCCATAAAACACCTAATCATATGCATTATCAAAGTGTAAAGGCATCCATAGACTTCCAAAAGATCCTAACATGTATAATGGATATGTACTGCACATTAAATATGATGGATAAATAGTACCTACAGTTGATAAGGCATCTATCTACTACCAATACACCAGGGGTGCCACAAGCAATATTAGGGCCCTAAACAGTTGAAGCATCTGGGCCCCCACTCCTTACCAGTTTCTATCTTGCACCATTTAGTCGGCCCCTTTTTAAAAAAAAATAAAATCAGGGCCCCTGACAGCAGTACTCCCAAACAGGGCTGGGATGCTGGGTAGGTGACCGCCTAGAGCTCTATTTTATCCCAGGCAGGAAAGGAGTGGGCTGAATTTTACATTGGGAGGGGAGGAGTGGAGCGCTACATGCCTTTTTTGCACAAAAAAAAACCTTGTCCCAACCCTGCTCCCAATACTGACCTAATGATACTCCTGTTCTACACAACCAGCTTTGCCTGTAGAACAGCAGTTGGAACTATCTCTTTACATACACAGAGGATCATAAAAAGGTCTTAAACTTGTTGAGAAATTACTACATTGATTGACTGAGTCCATAAAAGTCCATAAATTGGACTACGTATGATTGGCCTTTCAAAGAACCGTAGACATTTTATTTCATGCATTTCACAATCTACCTAAAATCATGGTTGTTTAACCTTATAGAACATTTTCTTGTATAGATGTTTCAAACATTTCCAGGTGCTTCCACTTAAGAAGCGTTTGGCATACTGCTTAATGTCACTAAATTGTAGCTCATATAGTACATAGACTTTGAACAGCTTTCTATATTGATCATTATGTCGCCATTTGGATAAATGAATGTTTCCGTAAAAAATCATTCCACGCAGCAACAACTTGACTGTGAATGAAGTTCTTGTAAGCAGAGGTGTTAACCAGTTTTTTTTTCCATTGGAAAATTCCTCTAGATAATGTAATATTTTTATAACACTGCAATGTGTCCAAATGAAATACTCTCAAGGAACTGCATCCCATGCAATTATAAGGAACGTGTTTGGCTGAAAGGAAACCCCTACAAAAAAGCAGCCGTTCCTGGAATACTTTAAAATAGGTGCAATATGTAACATTGGTGACGTTCTCTGGCAGTTACTACATATTGGGTATTCAGTAACACTAAGGAAAAGCTCACACTACAGGGTAAGTTTATTTAATATTCTTAAACTTGTAAAAACCATGTAGAGCCGCACCTGCTTTTACACTTCCAATTTACAAGCGAGCCTTTCATATGGTTTAGGACCTGCAGAAATGAGTATATAGTGCATGTCGCTGCAGTTAAAAGTCAAGGAAACTGATTTCACTTCACATTTTGGAAAAATAAACATTGCCTTAAAAAATTGTCAGCAATTATTGAAAAGTCAACAGAAAAAAAAACATTATTTTGTTTGAAAACGAAAATTCAACATTGTTTTTATGTAATCAAGGGGAAATTTTTAAAACAGTTTTTCAAAGGTGTCATTATATGAAAACAAAACCTATTTATTTATAAATCCTTCATTTCCAACTGTTTAAAGAAGTAGGGATCTTGTTATAATGAAGTTTCATACAGTTGTCCTGGTTGAACTGGAACTGATTAGTGAATAGCTGTTTGCAAGTAGCTGATGGATAATTCCTTCTTTACAGTCTGTACTGATGGCCAAAAGGACATGTCATTCTGATGACCCTGGTGAATCTCTAAAAATGGCTTTCACTGCCTATTGTAAATATACAGTGAGAAATACCTCTTTAATACTAATCATTTCTATAGCAGGACATTCAATCAAAGAGACGGGTGTTGGATATCGCCAGTAGCTGAAATCTAACCTTTAATTCAATATGATCTATATATATATATATTATATATATATATATTTATATTTATATATATATATATATATATAATATATATATATAGATATATATATATATATTTATATCTATTCTATATATATATATATATATATTGTATATCTGAACTCTAATTTCACAAAAAGTATATAGTTACTGTATTACAGTCATTTAGGGGGTTGTATTGACCTGAGCTGTAAAACAGCCTAAGGCCTAATGCTCAGCTTAGATAGTTACTAGTGTTGAGCGATTACGTTGACTATCGTCATCGGGTCGATGGTCGATAACGGCAATAACCAATAAGATATTCGATGGTCAATGATAGATTATCACCGATGACCATTAAAGTCTATGGGAGAGCAACAACACCTTCATTCTTACACCCAAACAGGGCTGGAGAAGCTGGAATTAACATCCACAACAGTCAAATGGATACGTGCTACATCTTAGGCAACACACTTAGGTTATAAAAGCCACAGAAAAAAAATTACAGACCATTCACTATCCCTGTCTTGCACCACAGCATGACCCTTAAACCTGCATCACCCACAAATTAAAAAGTGCCAGAAGGCAGTATGATTTGAACCATCATTTTACTTGAACTGGACATTGAATATCCCTGTCCTGGAACGCCGCATGAGCCCCAAACCTGCATGACCCCCACATTTAAAAAGTGCCGGAAAAAGGAGTCTTTCAACCACCATTTTAGTTTCACTGGACATAGACTATACCTTTCCTGGGCCACAGCATGACCCCTAAACCTGTTTGACCCCCAAATTAAAAAGTGCCGGGAAAAGGAGTCTTTGAACCACCATTTTAGTTGAACTGGACATTAACTATATCTGTCCTGTACCGCAGAATGACCATTAAACCTGTCTGACCCACAGATTAAAAAGTGCCGGAAATAGGAGTCTTTCAACCACCATTTTAGTTTCACTGGACATTGACTATACCTGTCCTGGGCCACAGCATGAGCCCCAAACCTGCATGAACCCCACATTTAAAAAGTGCCGGAAAAAAGAGTCTTTCAACCGCCATTTTAGTTTCACTGGACATTGACCATACCTGTCCTGGGACACAGCATGACTCTTAGGCCTCGTTCACACGGCTTATTTGTCCGCGGATTGGCGCCGTACTCCGTGCCGGATTTGCGCTGCAGTACGGCGCCAATCCGTCGGAGTAATTACGGTAATCCCCTTCGTCTCATAGAGAACAGTGGATTCCGTCGCTCCTCCCCGCTCGGCGAATCCACCGCGGGGGGGAGAAAGTGACATGCACATTATTTACGCGCTACGCGCCGTAGAAAATTGACGGGGGACTATGGGGCCGTGGAGCTCCGTCCCGCCGCGCTTCTCCCCGCCCCCATCCCCACCTTATTCACGCCGGATTTGTCGCGCGCAATCCGTCTCACAAAATCCGCCGTTAAATAAGCCTTGTGAACGAGGCCTTCACCTTGTTTGAGTCCACAGATCAACAAAGTGGCACTATGCTATTTTGTACAGTGACTGTCATTTAGTGATAGTTTTTTGGTAACTGACATTTGTTTACAGAATTTATTAGGGAAGTTTTATTTATTTATTTACTATTATTATAATTTTTGCTTTTTTTCAAGTGTGATAACATACAAACATACACCCCTCCCTGCAGTTTTTTAAAGGATTTTTTACACGTGAGAGATGTGTTAATTCATCCGCACACCCCATAAGTAATACAAATGTCCTAATCATCCCCAAAACACTTATTATTTAGAAGATCCTTTGCCCGCCTGGCTTCTGATACTGATTCATCCAATCAATTCAATGTTTCATTTTCCTCCAAATACCTCTTCAGTGATTAGGGACAGACTCCCCTGGAGATCAAATTATTCACCCCATAGTGCCTCCGCCCACGACAGCGACGCATATCCACACCTCTGTCTAACCACCCGTTTAGCCCACGAGCGCCATTGGCATCTCACCACCTTCCCGGACCACGGTCCAACGTTTGGCACCTATGTCCCAGGACCCACAAAGGCGACTTCTCTTACCACTACCCCGTCTGCTCACCCGTTAAGAATCGGGGGGTAGTGAGGTGGGTGGGGGGGGGTGGGGGGGAAAAAGAGGAGTTCTGGGTCAGGATGAGTCAACAATTAAAACAGACGACAAAGACTGCATTAGATAAACAACAGGCATCTTCAGCTGCTGGTAGGCCAGAGCTTGAAGGTTATAACCTTCCCTTGGTTAGGACCACACATTGGTCTTCCACCACAGTATGGAATTGAATTGGTATAGAATAATTGAAAACCTCAAGAAATATTAAACTTGCCCTAAGTGCCAACAGGTCATGATACAATGAAGAACTGCTGAAAGAAGTCCTTTGTTCGGAGAATATGTAATCCAAGGAAAGTCAGGCTGGTCTGTTCAAACAATTACTTCTAAGTTTACGAGCAGGTGAGTGGTTTCTAAACTTTTAGAAAACAAGCTGTACATTTTCATGATGATACTTAAAGAACTGGGGAGAAGATCAAGATGTCGTTGATATAGACCAAGACAACAAAACCACAAACTTATAGAAGATCTCATTGGGAATGAATCTTGAAAAGAACTGCAGATCCCCATTACGATTCCAAAGGGCAAAACCAAATACTCAAATTTGCCCCATAATAGTGCTGAAGGCTGTCTTTTAATCATCATCTTCCCAGATAAAAATGAGATCGTTGACTCTGGAAAGTATAAGCTTGTTGAAGATCTGAGGACAACAAAATTCAATGAAAGAGTCAGAGATTATAGGCAGTGGATATCAGTTCTTGATAATTGATAGCCTCAGTAAGTCCAATGTAAGGGTGCCACAGAACCTATTCCTTCTTTCAACAAAGAAGATCCAGCATTGGCCATAAAGACGATGTAACAAATGGCCTTTTTCCTTGATGTAGGCCAACATGGCCCGGGTTTCACAGACAGAGGGTAAACTCTTCCACTAGGAGGCATGTTCCTGGCAGGAGTCAATAAGGCACTCAATGACCGATGCAACTTCATTGCAGAAGACATCCGGGAATACTGTTATCAGGCCAGGAAGACGGGAAGTAGAGGTTGAAGTGTAGCGTGAAAGAATCAGCAGGTTGCACAGATGAATGGTACCTGGAGTGGACACTGCTAACGCCCAGCACTTCACTTCATTTTCTAGAAATGAGCGAAAAACTGGCAAATTCAGGCGTGTAGAGGAGCATCTTTACCTAGGATCATCTCTCCCATGAAGCCTATGCTCTGGAAGTTTCCAGACAAAACTGGGCATTTTTTATTAGTGAAATTTTACTTGCCCAGCCACAATATAGGCAAAGACTCTGACTGCACTTCTTCCTCAAGTATAACAAACTTGCATATTTTTTCCACTGCATAGGTTCATCACGAGGATACATCGGTGGAGGCATGAGGTCTTGGAAACTAAGCAAAGATGAAGAAGTCAGTGAGGCTTTTTGACGCAAATCTCTAATTGTCACTCAGTAAATGCCATTGATGAATTTGTCCAAGTAGTGGGACAAAAACAATTAGCCAACTCCGAACCCTTGTTTCGCCTGCAAGGCCTTCCAAAAGCCTAGTACAATAGTCACATTAGTCCAGGCTAGTTTCGGCACACACACACACACACACAGAACTGTTTGGCATATTGCCTCACCGGAGAATCACCTTGATGTAAGCGAAGCAGAGGAAACGTGCCCGGGTTCTAGATATACCTTGCATAAGGACCCTAGAAACTCTTGTATGTTAGCCGTCAATAGATCTCCTTGCTTCCAGAGGTCTGGGCCCAGGCCAGGGCTTCACCGGAGAAGGCTAATAATAAAGCCCGAGACAAGAAGCCCGAATGGATGGCGGAAAAGATCCAGCACCGTTGGATAAATAAAATAATCTTCTTTATCGTATCAAATCATTAAAAAAGTCAGACATCCCAGCCTACAACAGAGTCAACGCGTTTCGTGGTAAACACACCATTAATCAGACTTAAAAACAGACACTCAGACTAAACTAATTTAAAGGGAATCAAAACCAATGGACGTGTCAGAACACATTCATGTAGACATATGCAAATAACATACGTTTTTTAGAACATATTTAAAGACACAGGCAAAACATGTATGACAAAGTCTCCTTGAAAAAAAAAAGGGGAAAATAAAAATAAGTTTTAATAAATTTTAATGGGGAATGAAAAAAAAAAAAACAGAAAAACGGAAAAAAAATGACATGGAAATGAGTGTATGAATGACTGTAATAGGAGAAAAAAAAGACATGAAAAAGCAATGTATAAATGAATATAATGAAAGAAAAAAAAAGGAAAAGAAAAAAAATTACATGAAAATGAGTATTTAAAAAGATATAAAGAGAAAAAAAAAAGGGAAGGAAAAAAATTAAACATAAAAATGAATGTGTGAATGAATATAATGAAAAAAAACATTGAAAAATGAATGTTGTACATAGATGTAGAGAGGAAGAAAAAAAAAGGGAAGGAAAATTATGAAACATAAAATGAATGTGTGAATGAATATAATGGAAAAAAAAGAATTATTATTAATGTCTATTGTCCCCATAATTGATTACCAACCAGATATAGTCAAGTCGTGTTTTTCATGATTCATGCAGGCCATTTGGATGCACAGATTCCAATTGCCAGATCCAAAAGCTCTCCCGGTTAAGGGCGAACCCTCCGGATCAACATCCCCTTCTCAAAGGGTTTAAACCCTTTCAATACCATAAGGTGGCAAAACCAGACAGATCACCACCATGACATTGGAGAAATGCCTGGAGAACCCAGAAGGAATAGAGTACACAAAAGGGGTTTTATAATGGCATCCGGTAAATATGTTACAGGCAATCCCTTTTTTAGAAAAGAACGATAGTGCACTCCAACAATTCACAGACTACAAATTTGGTACAACCAAATGTCATATACAAGATAATTGCTGTTACAATTAATAAAATCTTTAATATCGAAAGCTCTTGATAAAAGGTAATTAATATAAGGAAATTATGTTTATCGGTAGTCTTACATGAATCTACACAAAGAAGCAGCAAACCACCACACTTGTAACATCCTTAACATGACAACCAAGTGGAGGTAGCAATATTCTTCCCTATACAACTGGGTGAACAAGGTTGAACCAAAGTTTCTCCGTATTCAGATACAATTACAAATCTACAACCATCAGATAAAATTTCATCTAAAGTTAGGATCCTGGGCGTAAGAATAGGCAGTTATTCTTTTAAATCTTAACTACAGATGAAAACTAATTACTGTACTTGGTACTGAAGGTAACTGGTGTCCTATCCTGAGAGAGTTTATTAACAGTTTCGAGAGACAATGTCACAACTCAAATCTCGAACGTTAAGGAGGCCTCGTTCACAAACGGCTTATTTTGCCTCGGATTGGCGCCGTATCTGCGGGCCGATTGCGCTGCAGTACGTCTCCAATCCGTCGGATCCATTACGTTATCCACTGCTCTCATAGAGAACAGTGGATTCCGTCGCTCCTCCCCCTCGCGAGAATGCTCCGCGGGGGGGAGGAAAGTGACATGCACATTATTTACGGCGCGTCACGCGCCGTAGAAATGCATTGTATTATGGGGCCGGGGTAACCTGGTCCGCACGCCCGCCGCCCCTCCGGCCCGCCGCCCCGCCCCTTATTCACGACGGATTTGTGAGCGCAACAAATCCGTCGGGAATAACGCTGGTGTGAAACAGCGCGCCTTATAGACAATACGTATCTGCTCCTATCCAACATCCATTTGGGGTAACGTCTACAAGATAATCTTTGTTTGGATTCACGTGACCAACACGCTACAGTTTTCCACATCTGAACAAGCACGTTGATCCTGGTAAACTCACCAACAGGAATATTCTGAACAGTAGAATCGCGAGATGATGACTAGAGGCAAGAGGGTATCGCATTACCGACCACCCAGTGTGATTTGCGAATAATAGGTTTTGACCCTTGTTGTTGAACAATCACCAATCAACAGTATATCCAAAAATTAAATAGAATGTGATCGAGCGGAGGAGGGTTTCTCCTTAACCGGAGGCTTCTGGATCTGGCAATTGAAAATCCCGGCATCCCTGAAAAAGCATGAATCAAAAAACCGACCTTGCTATATCTGTGTTAATCAATAATGGAAAATAGACATTAATAATAATTTTTTTTTCTCATATTCATTCACACATTCATTTTTATGTTTCATTTTTTTCCTTCCCTTTTTTTTTTTTTACGTCCTCTACCTCTTTGTACACACATCATTTTCAGGGTTTATTTGTTGTTTTTTTTCATTACTGTATATTCATATCACAGACATTCCATTTTTATGTTTAATTTTTTTCCTTCCCTTTTTTTTTCTCTTTACATCTTTTAACACACTCATTTTCATGTAAATTTTTTTCTTCTCCTTTTTTTCTCCTATTACATTCATTCATACACTCATTTCCATGTCATTTTTTTCTTCCATATCCACATTTTAACTCAATACACTCATTTTCACGATCAATTTTTTCTCTTTTTTCTTGTTTTTTTTCTTTTCTTCCCCATTCACATTTTATTCACACTCATTTTTATGTTCCCCCTTTTTTTTTCTCTCCTCACATCTATTCACACAATTATTTTCTTATTTTTTTTTTTTTGCAAGGAGACTTTGTCATACATGTTTTGCCTGTGTCTTTAAATACGTTCCAAAAAACGTATGTTATTTGCATCATGCCACATGATATGTATTCTGACACGTCATTGGTTTTGATTTCCTTTAAATATGTTTATTGAGTGTCTGTTTTTTAAATCATGATTAAGGTGTTTACCCAGAAACGAGTTGACTCAACTGTCTGTCATGTCTGGATTTTAATGATTTTGATACAATACAGAAGATTAGTGTTATATATCCAACGGTGCTGGAATCTTTTCTTTTTCCGGCCTCCATGCGACGTTCTTGTCTTCGGATTTCACAAGGCTGTTGCCTCCCAGCCGAGATCCGTGCACCTGCTGGCTGTCCACAATCAAAATCATATCATTCCATTCAGGTGAGCTGGACTTTGTGTGTCTTGGACGTTTGCGGTGGAGTTGAGGCTTTGGACGTGCTCACCCTGCTAGCTTATAGATATTATGAACACAGTATTATTCACTGGACAGCCTGCAAATGTTATGATCTATATGAAGAAAATTACAACAAGGACTCAGAACTTGCTGACAATAGCACTCAGGGGAATGGCTCTTTACACTGAATACACATGATGCGTGATCATGAGCTACGTTTCTATCGCTCCAAAGAGCGAGGAAGGTATTTGACCTGCTAGCCGTTCAAAATATGTCTGATGATTGTTTATATCCCTCATGCCCAAGCTTGAGAAAATATCCTCTCTGGAAATACCACCTGGGGGACTGTACAATATTGAAGCAAGTACGTTCAATAAAAATATGATACCGAGGGTTTGCGACTCAAAAAAGCTCCAAACTGTGGATGTATTCTAGAGGGGTTTCTATCAGAATGGAATGGATTCTTTAAACAGATTGATCCTTACAACTTATGAAATATCTGATTAACTAAGCATGAACAGAAAATTAGAATCTTTAAAATTGGAGATCAGAACAGATCAAAGCCTCATTAACGGAGTATTCTCATTTGCAACAATACACAGATCTCAATGTCCAAAATGCGACATAATTTAAAATCCTTGGAAGATGACATTGATAAAATTAAGAAAAACCAAATATCAACGGACAATAAGGATTATTCCTTTGGGACATGTCTATGATTATGCTTCACATAACTTCAAAATATCACTCTATCCTGAAAGTTCCATGGGAGACACAGAAAAGAACGCTAAGAATGTAAGTTTTGGCTCTACGATCATAAGCTTCTTGATATCAGATGGCGCTGTGGCAATGTCGTCCATGTGAATGAGGCTTCCAATTGAAAGTGATGTTCCAGTAAAGAAGGTTCAAAAAACGCAAAAGGCTGCAAAAACGTTCGGTAGAAAACACAGAAAATGTGTCAACCCGCAGCCTAAACGGATTTAGCTTTGTTCCATTAATTTGGATGAACATGATTGCGTCTCAATATTTCTTCTTGTGATCTCTTCCAAAGATCCCCAATTGGACTTGTTAATCTAAAGGTTTGACTTTGTCCTATTAAATGACTTTATATGTTTTTATACTTGTTGGATGTCAATATGTTCATTAGGACCCTTGACATTACAGCGTTTTTCTTTCAGGATCATTCCCAATTGGTAAAATCTCTTCCATTAATAAAATTTTCCCATGGTTAAAATGAATATGCAAATATTAAATTTTCATGAGCAAGTTACATTATGCCAATTTACAAGATATGGACACCGGAAAGTGGATTCAACACATAATATGTTTGATTCATCAAATTCCCTTTATGGGCAAGTAACCCACAATTTTATCCTAAACAGGCAAGAGTTGATGTTATGGGATCATTATCATATGTGGTTGAAAGGGAGTTGCAAAAGCTAGGAGAATTTATTCACAGTAATGGGTTTCTACAAGTTCTAAGCAATTTGACATCAGGATCAATGCACGGGCGGTCCCAGGAACTTAAAGTAATGACAATACTATACATCAAAATGGCGGATAAGGGTGGGAAAAAAGGAGGAGGTTATGAATACGGTTCTTTTTATAAGGAACAGGCATTGAAAAATTTGAATGATAGTAAACCACATATAGGCGGCTTCATGTGATTCCCACTCCGCCTGACATTGTTCAAGAATAAATTGACAAAGCATTACATGATGGTATTGACTTGGGTATTCCTTAATGAGAAAACAAGTCAAATACCCTTACTTATGAGGTCGCCCAGTGAATCCATTTTCCATGTCTGCCCAAAATTCATAAATCCACCCACCTCTCCCCCTTTTGTGTCCTATCATAATCGTGCGATTGGTCTTTACGAGAGGCCCACTGAGTTATTGGGTGGATTTCCTGCTCCGCACTCCCCTCGTTACTCCGTGTGCCGGGTTATGGTTTAGGGACAGTAAACAAATTAATTACAAATATTTGATGATTTTATTGGTCGGGCTGTCTTTGCTATAGACTGATTGTTGCCTGGTGATGTCTCCTCATTGTATTCCAGCATCCCTCATGATAATGGATTAATAGCTCTAGCTTAATCATCCTGTATAACTTTTAGTTCATACACTGAGGATATGATTTAATACTTTTGGATATTGTAGCATATCTTTTAAAACAGAACTTTTTCAATTTGATGATCAATTTTTCTCCAGAGGACGTGTGGAGCCCAATGGTGCGAAATTTTTTTTGCCCTCACTGGCAAATTCTTTACATGTCTTGGTGGAATCCCGTACAATTTTTTCAGTACATAATCCTTTATTCCTGCTTATATTCACTTGGTTTGGGCGATTTATCGATGACATCCTCATTGTCTGGGATGGTGAGTCCACTAATATCCTGATTTTTTCTCGTTTATCTTCATGACAATGAGGATGGCCGGTGGTTTCACCCAATCCAGTGATCCACATTCTATTTCATTTTGATAACTGTGATTGGTGATTTTGTTCAAAACAGACCATACAGGTCAAAACCTCATTATTCCCGCAAACGCCCTGCAATTTAATGCGATACTTTCATGCCTCTAGTCTCATCCGCGATCTACTGTTCAGGCTATTCCTGTTGGTGAGTATCAACAGTATCAAACGAGCTTGTTCAGGATGTTTGTGAAACTGTCAGCGTTTGCTCCAGTGATCCAAACAAAGATAATCTTGTAGACGTTACCCCAGAATGGATTTGGAGAGGGAAGAAATTAATGTCCCTAACGTTCCGAGATCTGAATTTTATGTTACGTTGTTCCTCCGGAAACGTATTAATAACCTCTCTCAGGATAGGACACAAGTTACCTTCCAGTACCAAGGTACAGTATTTCGGTCTTTACCATCTTTAAGTTAAGATTTGAAAGAAAATCTTACGGCAAGATCCTACTTTAGCTGAAATTTTATCTGAAGGTTGGTAGATTTGTATCTAAAGAGGAGACACTTTTTGGGTTCAACCCTTTCACCCAGGTAATTATAGTGAGAGAATAAATGCTACCTCATCTGGTTGTCTGTTAAGGGATGTTTACAAGTGTGTTTGGTTTGTGCTGCTCTTTGTGTGTATTCAATAAAAGACTACCGATAACATAATTTCCTTATTCAAAACTCTCAAGAGCTTTCGTATTAAAAGATTTTATAATGTACAGCAATTAACCTATTATATGCTCAATGAGTGTACAATTTGTAAGCTGAACACGATGGATGCATTTATCCGTTTCTTTCAAAAAAAGGATGCTGAACAAATTTCCGATGCCATTAGCCCTTTGAGTACCCATTCTTCTGGTGTCCTCATGCATTTCTCCACTGTTCATCAGGTGGTGATCTGTCTTGTATTGCCACTTATGGTATGAAAGGTATATACCCCTTGAGAGAAGGGTGATCATATGATGGATCTTTCTTAACCGGGAGCTTCTGGATCTGGCAAATTGAATCCCGGCATCCAAAAGGCATGAATCATAAAAACGACTTGCTATATCTTGGTGTAATCAATAATGGACAATAGACATTAAATAATAATTATTTTTTCACATTAAATTCAATCACGACAATCATTTTTTATGTTCATTTTATTCTTCCCTTTTTTTTATTTTTCATCCTGCACAACATCTTTGTACACACTCATTTTCATGTTTTTTTTTTCTCTCCTCACATCTATTCACACATTTATTTTCATGTGTTTTTGTTTTTTTTTGCAAAGAGACTTTGTCATACATGTTTTGCCTGTGTCTTTATATATGTTCTAAAAAACTTATGTAATTGCATCATGTCACATGATATGTGTTCTGACACGTCATTGGTTTTGATTTCTTTAAATATGTTTATTGAGTGTCTGTTTTATAAGTCATGATTAAGGGTGTTTACCCGAAGCGCGTTGACTCTGTCTGTCGTGTCTGATTTTAAATATTGATACAATAATTAAGATTATTTTTAATTATCCAACAGCTAGATCTTTTTCCACCATCCATGGCGACTTTCTTGTCACAGTCTCACAGGCTGGTGCACCCCAGCCAGATCCGTGCACCTGCTGGCTGTCCACAATCAATCATTCATTCAGGTGAGCTGGACTTTGTGTGTCTTGGACTAATAATATAGCCCACCTTGGCTCGATCTGTAGGAAACTGCTGTGCCAGGACCTTAAAATATATTGTACATTGGTTAAGAAAACCATGCCATGTCTCAGGGTCCCAATGGTAATGAGATGGCAGAGGCAAATGCAGGTCAGGACTAGCTGTGGTGGCTGGAGGCGGAACTACAACAGGTACAGGTGTGGCTACTGGGAGACTCACTAAAACACCTTGAAACATTCCAAAGACCTGCTCTTTACAGATGCATTGATGAGCCACTTTGGCTGCGAGACCATGGATGTCTGGCAGAGGCACTTTGGTGGGAACCATGGCCAGGTGTACTGTTATGATGGCAGGTGGTGGATCCGCTGGGTCTCCATGAGATATGGCAAAAAACCAAACCAGGGAGAAGAGTCTAAGGAACCCACTGAAAGGTAGGATGAATATAGGTGCAGGAAACTCCAAGGTCACTACACTTGATGTGGTTACTTATGGGTACATCTTGGACTGTAGCATGTAACACAGCACGTGGCGTGACACTTAATAAGTGAAGTGCCGTGAGAAAGGCCTGCAAGAACCTCATCTGTATTTCTCTGGGTGAAACATTCCCATGCAGAGGCCCCGCACCCCATCATCTCCCAGGTCAAAACTTTAGAGATTAATGTACAATCAGCAATTTATACTTTTTCCTTTAATGATGGCCTACATAGGAGCTGATACAAACAACAGATTCAATGAGTTTCTGAGATGTCAGGATTGGCAATGCTGCTACATCCAGTCAGTCGAGGTATAAGAAGTGGAGAGGATAAGTGTATAACACAATGGGAAGTACAATGATTTCCTCTTTAGTGCATTATGCATTATCCATTACCCCCTCCCTTGAGGTCTTTACTAGTGATGAGTGAACACTAAAAAGTTCGAACCCCATTAAAGGGAGAAGATGTTCTGGTTAATTTTTATAACTATACAGGTGAGGAGAAGCTGCAATTAGCATCCATAACAGTAAGATGGATACGTGGAACAACTTAGTGAAGAAAATTTGCTCACAAGAGACACTGAAAAAAATTAACAGGCTAAAATAATTCATTGCTTATCAATGGCTAAACTGAAAATGAGGACTAGCGAAGCCTATAGGAGTGCAGCGCTAGCAGTCTGTTACGGGCCCCTTTGAAACGTATGAAGACACCAGTATTGGAAATGGCTAATAGTAACTGGCAGGAGCCCCCTATCACGTTTTGCACCAGGGCCCAAGAACATGTTATACATGTGGTGGCAGCAAGAACATCCCAACGGGGAAAATGGAGATTCAGCTGGCAGGGCCATAGTTACAGGGGTTGCAGTGGTAACCAGTGCTGCCATCAGTCATCTATTAACTATTTCAGGGCCCCATGGCCAGCTAAATAATGAGTTCCCACCATTACAGTTCCTAGTTTTTTAACATATCAGTGGGCATTCTTTCTGATTAGGGCCCCTGACAAGAGTACTGGGGGCCCTATTGGCACCCTGCCAGTTACCATGTGCCATTTCCAATACCGGTGTCTTCTTATGTGTCAAAGTGGCTCTTGGGACACCTCAGTATGCAGGGCCATGTAGCGGCTGCTACAACCAGGGGTGCCAACAAGGCAGTACAGGCAGTACTCCTGTCAAGGACCCAAATCTAAAAGGGGCCCACAAATATGTTAAAAAAATAGGAAGTAGTAATGGGTAGAGGCCCCATTTGATTTGACTGTATGGGGCCTGAAATGGTTAACAGATGACTGACGGAATGTGTATTTCACATTGTGAAGAAGACGTTCTACATTTTACTTGTTGGTGACATCGGCAAGCGGGGAAAAAAAATTGTCAGAGAATTCCCTCTTGATTCATATGATAATGTCAAAGATCCCCATCTCCGGGAAGACCTGGGATACTTTGTCAGTGTATCGACCTCACCCCGCGCCGCTTTTCTGAATGTTCGTTCCGGAGATAACGCTGGGCTGCCCGGTCCACAATCAAATCTTCTATGGGCGTACCGAGCCAGCTCAGGCCATTCATCCAGTTTGGACACCCAGAAGTCGAATGGGTCCAGACCATATGCAAAAACATTGCGGTTGAGCTGCAGGTACTCATGGACCATACTCTTAAAGGGAATGTTGTCCATCAAGAAAATGACTTATTGTTATAACATCACATTTTTATGTTTAAACACAGTTTTTAGGAATTTTTTAGGTTTATGTTTTTTTAATTGTCCATATCACTTTCGAGTATTTTTTTTAATAATTCTTTGTCCTGCAGTTTTTCACTTTGGCCACTAGAGCCTATAATCGTCTGACACTTCCTGTTCTGTTTTAGATAGCTTGTCATCAGTGGTGCTCATTGATCAGTAAAAGTCAACAGAAAAAGGAGAAGGAACACCATTGTGGGGGGGGGGGGGGGGTAACGAGATAACACAGAATCCAGTCAAAAGAGGGGATGGTCACAGATCCCCCCTCTCCCCTCCCTTCACAGTGAAAACTTTCCTATAGAAGTCTATGGGACAGAATCTGTCTTAAGAATCCTATGTGCATGAAGTCTGCTGTAAAGTATTCTCTCTGACTGCGTTAAAGAGTGCTGAAGCTAAATTCCTTCCCACAATCATAATATAGACGGCCGAATAGACAAATCTACAATCGGGAAATAAAAACGACTGCGAGGAAAGAATATTGGATCAGGGCTTGATTTAAATAAGTAAAAAAAAAAACTGGCGACAGATCCCTTTAAGAAGGCAGTGTGTCTCACTATGTCCTGAAGAACTGCCTCTGCCCTTGCAGGTGTTGGTGAGGTTTAACAAATGATGTGAAAAATGTCAACCACTAGGCCTTCTGCCACAACTGCCATGCTGCTCTGTGGCTATTTGCCATTAAACTGCTGACGACATTACTCGACGTTGTTGCAACAAACATTAGAATGTGAAGAAGACGCAACAAGAGATGTCTTAAGTTTGGTCCCGCATGAGCACTGTCTCAAAATTCAAGCATTCTACTGACAATCTTGTGATGGGTGGAAGAAAGGTGTTCAAGTTTGTCTTGTAACGTGGATCAAGGAGGGTGGCTACCCAGAAATCGCTGTTCATTTTGGTTGCCTTGATGCGTGGATCATGTTGCAGGTAATGTAGTGTCCAAGCACTCATGTGTGAGATTGCTGCCGGGGTCTCCCAAGCTTCGGGGTTGAGGGGCACTAACAGGATCTTCCTCCTCCTCTTCTTCCTCCTCCTCTTCTTCCTCCTCCTCCTGTAATCTGTGCCAACTTCTTACCACTGAAGGGTAATCGATACCAGTGTTGTCCAACCCTCCTCATCATCATCCTCCACTTATTCATCCTGACCGTCACCAGAGCCATGGCTAGCCTCCTGCGCTCTATTCTCTGAGCTGAACTGCTCACCTGCACCAGCCCTCAACCTCAAACCTCTGTCTAAAGAAGACCGATAAAATTGGGAAACAGTTGGGTCTTCTACATCCTCTGGCGAGTAAGGCTCTGTGTCTGCATCTGTGTCCGTCTCCTCCTCCATTACTGCCGGGATCTGCTGCCGCAGAGTGTCTAACGCTTGTTCCAGTAAAAATATGACCACAATGGTAATACTGACAATGCCTTTGTCCTGACTTTTAATACAATACAGTGCACACTAAAAACTAAGTAAAACATCAAGGTATATAGGAATTTTTGAAAATGCATTACTGCTAAGGAAATTAAAACCGTGGGATTCTTAGGAGCTGGGCTTAAACAATTTTGATCAAAACTTCAAAACTAAGAATCCCAAGGTTTTCATATAGTTCGCTTAGCTGAAAGTGCATTTTCAAAATTCCTATATACCTTGATGTTTTACTTAGTTTTTTATGTGTGCCACTGATATTTGTATTAGATTTATGCTATTTGCCCGTTGCCAGGTGTGCACCATGCATATGTTTTTCTAAATATATGGATGTGCACAGGCCTAACACGCAATTTTTGTAGTCTATTTTGAGGAATGGCAACCTCATTTGGCTGCCTGCACTCCACCTACCTCTTTTAAACCAGGTTGCAGGGTAATTCAGTAGAGCAAGTTCCTATCACTAAGTACTCACACCATGAGTATGTTTGTAGTCTTGAAGTGGACTCCTAGTAAGGTGACATTTGTTGTTATTGAGGACTCACTGTACTCGGGATCAACCCTTGGACGCGATTGCTAGCGTGAGCTTAAACAAATTTTGATCAAAAACTGCAACTAAGAATCCCAGGTTTTCATATTTTCCTTAGCAGTAATGCATTTTCAAAAATTCCTATATACCTTGATGTATTTACTTATTTTTAGTGTGCCACTGAATTTGTATTAGATGTATGCTATTGCCTGCCAGTGTGCACTAATGCTTACTTTTCAAAAAATTATGGATGTCATCACCTAACCAATTTTTGTCCTGACTTTGTCTTGCTACCCGTTGCAGTTGGGGATCTGGACTCTGCTCTATTCCAGCAGTGGGGAAGAGTGTCTGCTGAGACCCATCACCAGAGGCACTGTCATCCACCAAACTCACCCATTGTGCAGTCAATGAGATTAATCCTTTGACCATGCTTACTAGTCCATGTGTCCTGTAGGTGAGATGGACTTTGGTGGACACAGATGAGCCGACGCATTGAAGATCTTTTCTGCAACCTGGTGGCGTCGCCTCAGATATAGAGGGCATGCCAGGGCCCTGGACCGTGTCGAAACATCTGTGTCCACCAGGCGGAAGAGGGCAACATTTTTACAATTCAACACCCTGGCAATGGCCGACATTCAGGCTTTTGGCTTGGATGGCTGGGGTGGAAAGCCTTCTATGCTCCCCACACCTGGTACACAGAGGCTGCAGATATACTAGCTGCTGTTACGGCGTGCAGGTCACACTACTGGAAGGGAAGGTAGAACTGTATGCGGTTGGTGGAATCAACCGACAGTGTCTGGGACTGGGGAGGGGTGCTGATCATGCTGCTCTGGCAACATCGGCAGCAAGGACCGATTGGGCTTGAAAGTGGCTGGAGGAGGAGGCAAAGATGTCACGGTGGTTGGAAGTCCCAGACATGTGTGCCTTTTTTCTCCAAGTGACTCCTCCACAGCAATTCATGCTTTACATGCATGTGCCTGTTCATGCTCGTGGTGCTTAAACACTTTAGATAGTTTCCTCTACTGACGCATTGAAAGCAAAAACATCATATGACATCACGGCGAATCTGAGGCTTGATCAAAAAGGCCGCAACCTCTTCGACGGTGAAAACCTCGTAGCAAGCAATCCCGCAGCCCCCACTGACCACGCTGGCAAGTAAATGTCAGCGCACATGTGCGACCGGCACTCTCACCATTACTCCGGGCTGGACTGCACTAACACTAGCCTATCATCCTTCTTCTCCACTGATGATGAGCTCGCCAGCTGCTGCTGAAAACACCATGTTGGATCCGCAATGTCATCATCATCATCATCACAGGTGACTTTCTCTTCCTGACAGTCTACATCCTCAAGCTGCAGGCTAGAAGCCACAGGCACGCAAGTATTGCAGCCAGGCACGTGGATTTCTTACGACGAGACCACTTCCTTTTCCTCCTCTGAGGGCACAAGTGTTTGGGCGTCACCTCAAACAAAATCATTTCTATGCCTCTTGATACTTTTGAAATGCCTACAGACCCGCAACCACATTGTGTCATCAAAGCTCTACTTCAGAATAGATGAGGATCTGCAGCGGTCTGTATATTGGGTGACATTGGCCTTCAGGTTTGGAATTCTGATGATGATCGACATTTTGTGCCCTTGCCTGGAGAGGAAGAGGAGGTAAAACTGCTGGATGAAGGTTGTGTTTGGCCCTGATCTTCAGTACTGAGATGAACAACAACAATAGGGAACCGACCAAGTGATGACAGGCCTGATGGTCCTGCAACTGACGATGTGCTCGCTTGTGTATTGTCCGGAGCACTGGAAGGGATGTCTTGTCTCATAAGACAAGACATCCCTTCCAGTGCCTCCGGACAAACTACACAATGCGAGCACTATCGTCAGCTCCACCAGCGCGCGCCTCGAGCGCCCGCTCCTGTTGCTCGCTTACCACCTTTCATGTTCAAGCATCGGAACGATAAATATTAAAAGGTGGTAAAGATTTGTTCCACGGTCCTCTTATTGAAGAACTCCATACTGACTCGAAAGACAGCAATCACAACGTTCTTGAATCCATAATTGCAGCTAGCAAATAGGATTAGAAATAGATTTTTTTCAAAGGACTATCTGTTTGAATGTGGTCCTTATGGAAGAACCCCCGACAGCAAGACAGCAAATCCACAAGTGTTCGTCTTAAATCCTATAAGTTGCAACTGCAAAAACAATTAGAAACAGAATTTTTTTCTATTGAATATCTGTGGAAAATGGGGGTCTTATGGAAGAACCTGACAGGAAATACAAATCGACAAGTGTTGTTATAACCCTATAATATATACAACTGGCAACACGATAGAAACAGAATTTTTTCTATGGAATAACTGTTGAAAGGGGTGTTATAGAAGAACCTCAGACAGCAAGATAGCAAATCACAACTGTTTCTGAATCCCTATAATTTCCAACTGGTGCTAACCAGTGACTTTCCACATGGCTGTAACCACCAAAACAGCAGACTGCACTTTTGGGCACTCAGACTGAAGATGTGAAAGATGCAGACTAGATTAAAATTCCCAAACCTTTTGCTGAGTATAAAATTCGCTAATCTAACTAGTCCCCACCCCACCCCAACTTATCATATCTAGGCAGTTTTTCTATCTAAAATCGCTGTGAAATGGGGTGCCATCAATGCATTCAGCATGCAGACACAGAGAGCAGTGTGTTTAGTATGGAGAGTAAAGTCGAAATGGCGTTCAACAGGAAATGTGATTTCAGCAGCCAATGAGATCTCTACACCCTCACTGGTAACGTTTTTGGACACTTTTATATTGTCTGCACTGATTGATGGCGGCAAAAGTACATGGAGCAGCATAGTAAAAGTTACAAATGGCGTCCTCCGAAATGCACGAGGCCGAACGTGAAACATTACGCCAACTACCCAACAAGCTATGTTCTGTACCATAGTTTCATAGTATGTTAATGTGCCGAAGAAAAGACAAGACGTCCATGCCAGTTCAGCTGTTTGTGCTAAGGTGTTTGATCATAGGAAGTGCAAAAAAAAACAAATGAGTAGAAGTCCAATTGTCCTCATTTTAGGGAAAAATTCCTGTTCCCGATTCCAATCTGGCAATCGGAAAAAGCCCTGGATCAATGACCCCCTCCAGAATCCTAGACACTATAACTTGTTATATTATTACGCTCCAGAAATGCATCCAAACCCTTTTTGAACTCTTTTTATTGAATTCACCATGACAATCCTCTGGCAGAGAATTCATAGTCTCACCGCTCTAACAGTAAAGAATCCCTTTCTATGTTTATGTAGAAACTTTCTTTCCCTCAAGAGGTAGAGGATGCCCCTTGTTCTAGTTACAGCCCGGGTTATAAATAAATCTTGAGAGAGATCACTATATTGACCTTTACGTATTTAAACATATTTATTATGTCTTTTCTCTAAACTAAATAACCCTAATCTTGCAAATTTCTTTCTGGTAGTTAGTCCACCCAGCCCTTTTATTATTTTTGTTGCCCCCTTTGTCCCTTTTCAAGCTCTACAATGTCTTTCCTTGCATGGTGCCAAAACTGTACACAATATTCCATGTGTGGTCTAACCAGTGACTTGTATAATGGGAGAATAATGTTCTCATCATGGGCATCTATGCCACTTTTTATTCACCCCATAATCCTATTTGCCTTGGCAGCTGCTGCCTGACATTGGCTGCTACAATTAAGTTTACTGTCCACCAGGATTCCCAAGTCCTTCTCCATGTCACTTTACCCAGCCTTTTTCCATTTAACACTAGTCATGTAATGGATTTTTTCCTCCCATGTGCATAACCTTGCATTTATTTTGTATTAAACCTCATCTGCCATTTCTCTGCCCAGGCCCCCAACTTATCCAGATCCCCTTTTTAATAACACATTATCCTCTATTTTTGTTGTATCGTCGCAAAGATCGATATTCTACTGTGTAATCCCTGTGTAAGATCATTAATGAAAATGTTAAAGAGGAAGGGCCCAATACTGAGCCCTGTTGGTCCCCACTAGTAACAGGGATCCAGTTTTGAGTATGCACCGTTAATTATCACCCTTTTTTTTTCTATCATGACCAGTTGCTTACCCACTTGCACACATTTTCCCCCAGTCCAAGCATTCTCATTTTATTTACCAACCTTTTATGTGGCACAGTATCAAATGCTTTCGAAAAATCTAGATATATGACATCCAGTGCCTCCCTCGATCCAGTTCTAGCACTAAAATTCCTCATAGAAGCTGATGAAGTTTAGTCTGACAGGACCGATCCCTTCATAAAGACATGCTGAAACGGCGTTATAAAATTTAAATTTTTAGTGAGATACTACAGTATAGCATCTCTGAGAAAACCTTCAAACATTTTACCTACAACAAAGGTTAAACTTACCGGCCTATAGTTTCCTGGATCACTTTTTGACCCCTTTTTGAATATTGGCACCACATTTGCTATGCGCCAATCCTTTTAACAACCCCTTTTTATTAACATCCATAAAAATGGAATGGGGCCTTTCTATGACACACTTAACTCCCGGGGGAACTGGGTGTATCCCATCAACCCTGGGGATTTGTCTTTTTTAAATTTTTTAAGACGGGGGCCACTTTTTCCGGGGTTAGACAAAAACTTTTAAATTTGGGAGTTTACCTCACCCCTCTTTTTCAACAGAAGGGTCATCCCCTTTGGGGAAATACAATGGAGAAAAAAGTGTTTATAGCTTGCTTTTTTTCTCCCCTCTACTGTCTCCCCCCCCTCATTTTTTCAAAGGGCCAACATTTTCTGTTTTAATTTTTTTTACATTTTAAATTTTAAAAAAATTTTTTGGGGTTTTGTTTTACTTTTTCTAAGAGATATACTTTCCCTCTCCCGCTTTGCCTCCCTTTAACTTTATTTTTTCACACTTTAAATTTTTTTTCCCATAATTCTTTGCGCCCTTCACTACCCCCTGTTTTTAGTATGAAACCTTTCTTTTTGTTATTTATTGCCTCTTTTTACATCTCTGTTTGACCACATTTTGTTTTTCCTGTTTCATTTTTTTTTAAAACCATAAGGATGTCCCCCTCACATGGGTAGCCTGGGGATGTTTTTAAAAAATATCCCATTTATATTTTTTTTTGCCATATTTAAACACATTGTCCAGTCAATACGGTTAGGGCCTCCCTAAGCAGAATAAAATTAGCCTTCCTAAAATTCGTGTTTTTGTGGCTCCTTAAAAAAAGCTCTTTTTGAAGGATAAAGGGAAAATTTTTTTTATTTTATGGCACAAATTCCCCTAGGTCCCCTCAACCTGAACCTTTTTTACTCTTCAGTCATTTAAAATATTAAGCTAAAAGGGGGCCTTTCCAAATCGGCCCCCTCACCATTTGGCAAAGGTAATTACATTAATTATTGACAAAAACCTGTTTCCTTTATGAAGCGCAGTTTCAATTCCCAATTGATGTCTGGATATTAAAGTCGCCCATAAAACAACCTCTTTCTGATTACCGCCTCATCTTTTTCCCCTGAGGAGTACATCTTCTTTGGGTTTTGTTATATTGGGGCCTATAGCAGACCCTTATTTGATTAATTTTTATTTTTTTTCCCCCATGTATATTTTCCCATAATGGGCTCCACATGTTCATTACCTTTTCCTATATCTTTCCGCAGTTTGGCTTCAGACAGATTTTACATAGAGACAGACACCCCCCCCCCTTCCAGTCATTATGATCCCTTCTAAATAGACTGTAACCCTGTTCGAATTCTAAAAAAACTTAAAGTTTGATTCAAACTAACCTTTTCTCGAACGGTTCGCTCAATGCTAGTCTTCACTAGACATAACACAGTGCCACACTTTTGAATGTTTTTTTAGGAACTTCACAACAGAGTGTCATTCCTTTGTAGATGGAAAAATTAAAAAGTTATGGCTCCTTGGAAGGTAGTACCGAAAAAAATGAAGAGCCAAGAAATTATGACCGACAGGCTGTCAGGAAGGGGTTAAAGTGAAGATGCCTCTTAAATAAAAAAAAAAACAAAAAACAATTCTTAAGTGGAGAATACTCAGTTCATCTTGATTTCAGCTGTGTATTTCTTTATTTCCCTTAGGGTGCTTTCACACTGTGCGTTTTTGGTGAATTTCTGATGCCTTTTTTTAATGTAATATTTGTGCAGCAATGTACAGCATTAATTGCTGTGCCTTCCTGCACAAAAAACGCATCAAAAATGCACTGTGTGAAAGCACCCTTATGGTGGTGCTGCTGGGTAATATATATTATTTCTGATTCACCCATATATTACTACAGTGGAACAACCTGTGATTGGCTTTTCAATGGTATCCTTTTAACAAAAAAAAAGGATTGTCCATAGCAGAAAATATTGTAGCTAAATTTCTTACTCTCTTCAAGGAACTTTGGATGCTTGAATGAATGTTACTGCAATATGTTAGAGAACATTCAAAAGGTCATTCTGAACTCATTATATTCAGTGCAAATCAGCTCTGCACCAGCTGGGAATTTATCCTGCCAAGATAGAAAATGGCAAGTTACTTCAAGTTGATTCCATAAAAATTGCATTTAATGAGGCTTATGAAATTAACATTATCCATTAAACTAAGTGAAGACTTACTTTACTTTTAATTTGTTATATATTTGCAGTATATATTATATCTACAGTAGAATCCCAATAAAAGATAGTTATTACATAATAGGCTTATCCATTCTTTTTAAATGAATGGTTTATATTGTATAGGACAGCCAAACCAAAAATACCCAATTTAAAATATAACATTTATTAGATATACACTAAAATTTATGAACAAATCTGGGATTACCCTTTAGGAATAATTTGTCAAGGGCGGAAATGCAAGCCTTGTCATCTTTGGAGCAGGACAAATCTCTAGTAATAAAGCCATCAGACAAAGGTGGGAATCTGGTACTGATGGATCAGAAAAAGTATATCAAAATGTGTAATGATCTACTTAAGAATCCTGATTGCTACAGGGTTATTAAAAAAGATCCAACTATTGAGTTCACCCTAGAATTGGAACAGCTATTGAAGAGTGCCTTAGAGTCGGGTCTGATTTCTGCAGCGGAGCATAAATTCATGATGCCAGTGAATCCTCAGATACCCACGTTTTATGCCCTACCCAATATACACAAGGAACCCCTTAAGGGTAGGCCCATTGTTTCCGGGGTAGGGTCTATCACTCAAAATGTGGGTATCTACATCGACCGAATATTACCTACCATTGTACATATGGGATACCTCTGACCTTTTGCGATGTTTGGAGGGGATCTTGGTTGGAACGGATGTAATAATGGTCTCTATAGATGTTGAGCCGCTTTACAGCAGCATTCCTCACGGTTTCGGTATTTTGGCATCTAAATATTTTTTGAACACAAGAGGCATTCAACATCAACAACATAGTGAGTTTGTTCTAAGACTGCTAGATTTTGTCTTGCGACATAACTATTTCCTGTTTGATTGTCAGATCTTCCACCAGCTCAGTGGCACAGCTATGGAGAACCCATGTGCTCCTACATATGCAAATTTGTTCCTGGGCTGGTGGGAGACTACCCTGCTTTTCCAACTAGAGGATGATCAATGGTCCCCCCAGATGTTATTCTGGAGGAGGTACAGTGATGATATCTTCATCCTCTGGGAGGGACCAAAATATCTTTTGATCTGTTTGTACAACATCTAAACAAAAAGCATATACGTCTGCGTTTTACGTATGAGACGCAGGAATGGAGTTTACCATTCCTGGATGTCTGTATCATCAAAAATTATAATGATGTCACCATACGGACTTATATAGGAAACCTACTGCGACTAACAGTTTTTTGCATTGGGAGAGTCATCATCCCACGTGTTTGAAATGCGGTATACCGAAGAGTCAATTCCTCCGGGTCAGACGGAACTGCTCGAGACTTGGAGATTTTTATTATCAGTCTAAAGCTTTGAGTAATCGTTTCTTAAATAAGGGGTATCCTCAAGAGGTTATTGATTCAGCGTACCAGTTTGCAATGAATCAGGAAAGAACCACACTTCTGAATCCCACCCCAAAAAATCCTAAAATGGAACAGATTAGGATTATTGCCACATTCGATGACAGGAATCGTGAGGTTTTGAATATTTTTAAGAAGTATTGGCGTATTTTACGATTAGATCAGGACCTAAGTGATGTCATCTCTAAATATCCACAGGTCATGTATAGAAGAGGGCGTTCGTTGAGAGATCGATTGGTCTCAAGCCATTTTGTTGGCACATCTATTCATGGTGAAACCTGGTTGGATAGAAAACCATTGGGGACATTTAGATGTGGATCTGGTTGTTTATCTTGTCCAGCAATTAAACAGGGCAAAATGTTTAGTAGCTCCTTTGATGGTAAAACATACTTTATTCATGACTTTGCAAATTGTAAGACAGAGGGGGTGGTGTACCTATGTACATGTCCGTGCCCTCATGAGTACATTGGCAAAAAACTAAACGTCAATTAAAGAGACGCATTGGTGAGCATGCAGGGAACATTAGAGATAGGAGGGATACTCCAGTTGCCCGATATATACAGGACTTCCACAATGGTGAATTCAAGACTTTACGATTCCAGATCATTGAGGTGGTAAGGCCATCTCCTCAGAGGGGTAATTGGGACCAAAGGATTCTCCGAAATCAGACAGAATGGATCTATCGGATGGGGTGTATGTGCCCATGGGGTTTGAATGAAACTCTGAATTTTGGTAGTTTCATTGAATAAATTTTGTGCTTTGTTATTGTATGTTATCTCCTTATCTATTGGAAATTATTTACTCTTTATTAGGGTTCATCATGTGAGACCTATTGGACTCCACCCATTTTTTATTTTACCAGGAGGAGTCTTCCAGTAAAAGGATTATCAGAATTCTCTGGGAACCTCCTGGTTTATTAAAATTCCTCACCTACTGGCACATTAGGATCTATGTCTCCTCTTCCTAATTATTTACATATCATTGACCAACATTTATAATTTGAGTATTTTTTTCAACCACTGTTGAAAAAATGTGTATTTTTTTCATCATTTTGTTGGTCTTTAATATGGTGTAAAAGAGTCTCAATGTGATTTGTTTATAAACTCTGAATCAGTATGAGCATTTATACATACTTGCACGGCGGGGGACTAGTTCATTGCGCAGCTGCACATTACAATGTATCATGTATGCGTACTTGGTATCTTCGGCCGCTGGGCCATTGTGCAGATGCGGTGTTTTGGCGCATGCGCATACCATCGTTTCGGTCGCCAGGCGGGTATGCGGGTCTAGCACCTGCGCACTCTTAGGCTCCAGGCGCCGCGGGCTTTTGCGCACTCCTTGTTTCCGGACGCCGCAGGTGTTCCTATGAGTTAGCTATGTGATTGGGTATGTTTATGTTTATACATATATATATTTCTGAATAAAGGTTTTATTTTCAGGTAGCTAATTAATTGGGGGAGGAGCTGTGGTCTATATAAGTGGCTTTTGCTTTAACAACATTTGCCACTAGACATCTTTAGTGCCATAGTTTACATCATGATATCTTAGCATCTTCTGAACTGAAGTAGATGTTCAGAGTCTTGTTGTCCCCTGATGAACCCTTATTATCTGTAGGGGGGAAACGCGTCGGGCATTTTGTTTTGGGGCCATTTTGGGCCTTTCTTGGACATTGTTTTTATTGATATTTGTATTTAGTGTTAGGTTATTAAATAGGGCTTAGGTATCCTGGATACCTATTAAGTTATTTGTTGTTGGGGTATTTGTTCATATATTTTAGTGTATATCTAATAAATGTTATATTTTAAATTGGGTATTTTTGGTTTGGCAGTGATATAAAGATTACAAACCCAATGCTTCTAATGCATTTTTGCAGATTTTTTTTTTAAATTCGAAAAGAAAACTTTATGCCAAAATGTCATATCCAGGCCAACTTGTACAGAATCCAAGATGCAAACATATGCAACATAATGACTATAGAGAGTCTGATTTGCAGCAGCAATAAAAGGTAAAACACCAACATCAGAGTAAATACAAAAACAATGGCGGCAATAAAATTCCATTAAAGCAATACAAATTCGCAAAAAATAACTAAGTAATGAAAAGAAAACCTGAAAGATAGTAGGGCACTTTAAGCACCCTAACTAGGAGATATCGCAGATATAAAAATGACAATATGACATGAGACCTCAAAAAACATAGAGGACAATACACCACTCTCGTACACACACACGACAACAACGACAAACTGACAAAAACAACAGTAAAAATAATAATGAGAGAAAAAAAAAGGAGAGAGAAGGAGAAATCGCAAATGATAAGGCCTGCTCAGTCTTCCAAGATCGAATGACAACGCGTTGGATTCAAATCAAGGTTTGATCAAAATGAATTTTTATTGACTTACAGTGTCTTTTAAAGGTTTTAGGTGTGTCCATTAAAACAGGTGGTTACATCAAAATCCAATCAATGATACAGCATATACAGGAAAACCTACCCCTAGAAAGGACTGGTCCTACACAGCAATATATAATAGGGCTACAATTAAGAGGTATGGAAAGGTACATGGTGAGAATCTTGAAAGACATCCAACTAAACCAGGTTCTATAATGAACGGTGCGCCCGTTCAGGAGTTTGAGCCATTAATTCCTCCATTCTTTGCACGAAATTAATTTCTGCAAACCATTCTTCCATGTAGGGAGGGGAAGATGACTTCCAACGTTGGGGAATCACAATCTTAGCAGCCTGTAATAAGTGCATGGGATGGGAAACATAAAGAGCTGTAGTGCCTCTGGGGAGTTAGGAATCGAGAACACCAGTTGCCTCTTCAATTAACTCCAGAACCGCAGTCCAGAAGCCTCTGAGTAAAGAGCATCCCCACTGTAAGCCGAGCACCGAGGTAGGATTCTCGGAATACAGCGAAGTTACGGACAAAGAAAATGACTCCAACACCAGTTCAACAACCCATAGTTTACTGAACTTTTCAGAAAGCATTGTGAACAAATCCCCAAACACACATGTACAAAGTAATAACCAAGGCCCCTGTGCCACACAGCATGCCGCCGAGAGTGTGTCCTCTGGATGCACGATCAGTTTACCTACTCATGGGTTCAGAAAGGCCGAACACCCGCTAACCTATTTAATACCATACAAGGACAGAAAATCGTGTGTGTGCAGTTCAAAAGCGCGCGGGCGGTGGGCACAGAAGCTTACAATTTAACCAGCTCTTCCCGCTATCCTCAGACATAATACACATAAACGATCCTCTCACATGCGAACCGGTTGCATAAAACAACATGCTGTAATAAGTCCCCATCCAATGTCCCGAATCAGGAGGCGTAGTTTGGATAAACACTATGGCCTAAACCAAACTGTCCCTAACTAGACTAACAGCCTGCCACACAGTCCTGTTTTGTTGCGTGCACGCTTTCTTACCTGGGTATACCTTTTCGATGGCCGGCAGTTGCTGCTCTGGGGTGATGATCCCTGCTGTTGAAGCCAACATCCAAGATGTAGTCGATCCTCTCAGTCTCTGCAGAGTGTTCTTTCCTTTGTGGGGCTTTCTTTGACAACAGCTTCAATGCGCACAGTTACACTCCTCTCTCAGGAAAGCTCAGTCAATCTTCAGCCAGCATCTGTTCCCTCCTGCCTTCTCTTTGTCTTTCTTTCTTGTTCCTCCCAAAATGGCCGCTGCCACATGCCTCCAGTCGCATGTCTCTAGTCACATGTCTATCATTTGCATACACCAGTTTCCGGAGACAGTGGCATCTTGTGGCCAAACACCAGAATGCAACAGAATGCTTTACAATAATAAGTCATATATATGATTTTACTGAGTAAATACAATGTGGCTGTTCCACTATCCCACATACCACCCCACTAGAAGGTGGCGTCCTCGACAACCTTCCCCACACAAACTCGTCTTGCGCATAGCGCTGTGGGGGTACACCAGCATTGGACCTGGGTGTCCTACGTGGGGCTATAGGCTCAGGGGCTTCAGGTGCATCTCCTGGGGGGAGACCTGTTGACTGCCCCAGTCTCTCTCTAGGTGGCAAGCTTGATACAGCTGGAACCTCAGTTGACACCGGAACCAAGACAGCCCACCATTCCTCAACTAAGGGAGGCTGCTGGACAGGGTAGGAAACTTCGGGCGTAGTTTCAGGCACTCAAATCACAGCGCCTCAACATATTTTTGTGCAGATTTCGTGATCGGCCCCCTGTCCCTATCGGCTCTACCTCGTAGACTGGGATGGCAGGGTCCACCCTTCTCTTGACCACATATGGGACTGCCTCCCACCTCCCATCCAACTTCTGGCTGTCCTCTAAAGTCCGCAGCATCTGGATAAGGGTGCGGTTTAACCGCTCACAAGCTCCGTTCCCCTGCGGATGATACGGGGTAGTACGGGAACACTCAATTCCATACAACTGGTACAGTTCGCTCATTATAGCCCCTTGGAAACATGCCCCCTGGTCGGAATGTATCCTCTGTGGGCACCCAAACACCTGTATAAAGTGCTTGCAGACCACTTCAGCAGTAGACTCTGCAGTCTGATCCCTAGTGGGTACAGCCACCGCATACTTAGTGAAATGGTCTGTCATGACCAAACAGTACGAATGCCCAGAAGTAGAGTATCCAATTTGTACATAGTCAATCATCAGGAGCTCTAGGGGCGTAGATGTGCGGATGGTCTGAACGGGAGCCCGCTGTTCAGTGCTCTTACTCAACCCACAGGTACGACACTTGAGGCAAGCTTCAGACACCATGCTTAAAAAGTCAGGACAGTACACCAGTCGTTGAAGCCACTTATAGGTTTTGTCACTCCCAAAATGGGCGCCTCTCTCATGAGCTTCCCGAGCAGCCTCTGGCCCCAGTGACATGGGGATAACAATCTGTTTTCGGTGCTGCAACTCTGATTGTAAGTAGATGTCCGGCACAGGAGTCCCTGGGTAACACTCAGCTTATCCCACTGCCTCAACAGCTTTTGCCCCTCCTGAGTCAGCTGGGCCTGCTCTTCTGGCCGGGGCCAGACCCGAGACCGGACCCACCCCTTCACCTTCCGTATATCTGTGCAACCATCTTGGACCATCTGCCAATCAGCCACTGTCTTTTGGTACACCATCGGCATCCCAGATACCACCCCACTTGAGTGTGCCACGTCCTGGAACATAGGTAACCGACCAAGGTCGGGCATTTCAGTGTCTTCTAATTCTTCATCAACACTGTGAGATGATAGTCTAACTGGAACCCGAGAGAGGGCATCGGCATTACCATTTTCCCTACCAGAACGGAACTTAATGTGGAATTGGTACTTTGAGAGTCGGGCCACCCATCTCTGCTCAAAGGCTCCAAGCTTAGCGTTCTCCAAATGTGCCAATGAATTGTTGTCCATCATGACGGTCACCTCTGCACCTGTCAGGTACTCTGCAAACCTTTCTGTCATGGCCCATACCAGGGCCAATAGTTCCAACTTAAAGGAGCTATAATGGTCGGGATTGCGCTATGACTCTCGGAAAGACCAACTGGCATAGGCAATTACTCTCTCTTGCCCTTCCTGGACCTGGGATAGCATGGCCCCCAACCCATGTAAACTCCCATCAGTATACAACAGAAAGGGAGTATCGAATCGCGCATAGGCCAGAATCGGAGCACTGGTTAGGGCCTCTTTCACTGAGTCAAATGCTTTTTTCTGCCGTGGTCCCCACTCAACAGGGCGATTCTTTGGGCCCCCAGCCATACCTCTCACTAGCTCATTTAAGGGACCTGTCAGATGAGTGAAGCGGGGTATAAACCTTCGCTAATATCCGGCCAGTCCCAGAAATGCTTGTACCTCTCGTAGTGTACACGGCCGAGGCCACTTTTGAACTGCTTCCACCTTACTGGGGGCCGGCTTTACCCCTGAGGTGACCACATGCCCTAAGTAATCTATCCACTGTTGGAAGAGTTGACATTTCTTAGGCTTGTTCTTGAGCCCGTGGTCCTGTAGTCGTTCCAGGACCTGCCTGAAGATGGTCTTCAAAGGAGTTCCCGAACACCACTACATCGTCCAGGTAGATCAGCACCGACTCAAAAGTTAAGATCCCCCAGACAGTGCTCCATCAGCCTCTGGAATGTCCCTGGTGCATTAGACAGGCCAAATGGCATCCGATTGAACTCATAGAGCCCCATAGGTAGAATAAAGGCTGTCTTTGCCCTATCCTTCCTAGCCACTGGTACCTGCCAGTATCCGCTGGCCAAGTCGAGAGTCGAGAAAAACTTTGCATGACCTAGAGCGGACAGCGATTCTTCAATCCGTGGGAGTGGATAGGCATCACGAACAGTCTGGGCATTCAGTTTTTGGTAATCTACACAGAACCTGAGACTCCCATCCTTTGTCCAGAGACCACAGGAGCAGCCCAGGGACTTTGACTCTCTTGGATCACCCGTTTCTCCAGCATGCTGGCCACCATATCTTTCACTTCCTGGTACATCTTGGGTGGGATTTGCCGGTACCTTTCTCTGATGGGCATAGCATTGCCCGTAGGGATTTCGTGCTCAATGGTAGAAGCACACCCGAAGTCTTCATCATGTCTTGAGAACGCCTCCTGAAATTCCCAAAGGGTATCTTCCAGCAGCTGTTGTTGCCCCGGAGTAAGAGCCCTGAGGTCAACCCCCATTTGGGCCATGATCGCTCAGCCATTCCATTCCGCTGTTGGAGGTTCACTCTGTCGGACCCCTACTGCATAGGTCCAGGCCGACTTCTTGTCAGGCAATAGCGTAAAGCCCTCCCGCCAGAAAATACGTAGACTTCAGCTAACAGAATATTCGTGGGAATGGTTAACTCCCTGTCCATGACATTGAGGCATCTCACAGGTACACACCCATTTTTCATAGTGGCAAGGGCCCGAGCTACCAGTGGATGGTTCTGTGACCCTTCCTGTGAGACTGGTTCAATCAAGACTTCCAGCCCATTCAACTTCCGTCCGGCTCCCACCGGCAACATCAATACCTGTTCGTGTCGTGGCGGGATCTTGATCAGGGCTTTCGACGGCACCTTCACCTGCCCAATGGGCCGACCGGATGTGGGGCTCTTTCGCAGACTGCAGCTCCTCACCATCTGTTGTAGGACCTTCTGAGTTGGCCGGTGCGTGGTGGCCCGCTGCCAATATCTTGGTCCCTCTTTAGCGTAGAGATGGTGATCCAAGTCTCTGAGCACATTCATACCCAGTGTCACATCCATCCCCCTGCGAGATGGGTGATCCACTAGCACCACTCCCTTCTTGCCGATGTCTTGTCCCAACAGTCGGACTTGCATCCAGACTATCCCTTGCACGTCCATTTCACCATTATTGGCTGCTGTCAGCCTAATGACGCTGCCATCTTCCGGCTCCATCATGTGCCTAAAGTGTCGCTCAAAGAACTCCATGGGCATCAGGGTGCACTCTGACCCTGTATCAACTAGGCAGCGTACTTTCTGGCCTTCTAACTCGGCTTCCATAACGGGACTGCTGGCATAGAGGTCATGCTCCTCACGTATGGGCTTTAGCTTCTGTTGCACCGCCACAGGGCGCCCGGCTACTGCGGCGGTCGGTAGTTTAACCCTGGCTCTGCCTCTACATATTCAAGACATTCTCTGGCGATGTGGCCATACTGTTGGCAAGCCCAGCAGAGAGGCCCACTAGATCTCTGTGCGCCTGATGGACCCCTTGCAGTGGGACCCCGCTGTGGGGTTGTCCTGAAATGGGTGCTGTGGGAAGCTGAGGTCACTTCTGGAGTTTGTAGCCGTTCTGCCTTCATCTGGGACACTTCCAACCGAAGTTCTCTCAACCCCGTCCGCAAAGCCTGGACCACATCTGTTAAAGACCCTCAGGCTCCCGCTCCTCAGCTTGCTTGGGCACAGTTACAGTCCTCTCTCTCTGGGGGTTCTCACACTTTTGAGCCCAAACGGAGCAGGAAAGGTCAGTCAATCTTCAGCCAGCATCTGTTCCCTCCTGCCTTCTCTTTTCCTTTCTTTCTTGTTCCTCCCAAAATGGCCTAGTCGCATGTCTCTAGTCACATGTCTATCATTTGCATACACCAGTTTCCGGAGACAGTGGCATCTTGTGGCCAAACACCAGAATGCAACAGAATGCTTTACAATAATAAGTCACACATATGATTTTACTGAGTAAATACAATGCGGCTGTTCCACTATCCCACACCCACCACACATGGGGCAGAGTCCCTTCCTCCTTCCCACACCTCCAGCAAAGATCTGAAACCGAAGTGAACATTTTGTGCAGGACAGAGGGGACCCTACACCAGTGCGAAAGGATCTTAAAACTAGTTTCCTGATGTTTAGAGGCAATCATTGCCCTATGAGTTAGCTGGAAGCATCTTTCCCACTGATCAGTAGTAAAAGAGAGCCCTAACTCTCTTTCCCAGCGCTGACAGTAGAGGGGGAGTTGCGCAGAGTGAATACAAAATTAATAACTTATACATGAAAGAAAGGGAATGTCTCAAGCTCGTAGAGGAAACCACCGCCTTCTCAAAGACCGTAAGAGGCCTGGTCAAGTTCAGTTTAGATCTCATTTTATTAAAGAAATGAGAAAGTTGTAAGAATTGAAAAGGAGCACTGCCAGAGGCTGCTCTCCCTGCAAGAATCTCTGGCAACGACTAACTTCCCCTCAGAGGAGACAGTACAAAAATGCAAGGGAGACTGCTTCGTTCCACCCAGAAAAGCATTAGGTGAAACGCCAGGGGGGAAGTCAAAATTATCCGTGAACGGCAGACACTGGCCTCCCCGGTCTATGAGATTATAAGAAATCCTGTATGAGTAAAGGACAGCTAATGTGTGCTTAACGCAAAAGGAGGATGAAAATTCATCCTGGAGAACAGGAGTCCAGGTCCAAGGGAGAACCGCCACCGCTGAGGAGTTAAGGTCCTCCGCCAGTCCCACTCATAATTTATCTCTATCTGTAACCATCGCTAAAAAGCGCGAGTAGGCCGAGGCCAAGTAGTACAATTTGCAGTCCGGCATGCCAACACCCCCTGTGTCCTTAGGCCTGATAAGCGTATCAAACGCAATCTGCGCCCTCCGAGTGGACCAGACAAAAGAATCAAAACACTGTCGCACCGTCTTCCAGAATGTAACCGGCATGTGTATAGGGAGCGTTTGAAAAAGGTACAAGAATTTAGGAAGGATAGTCATCTTAAGCAGGTTTATTCTACCGAACCATGACAACTCCTTCTTGTTCCAACTATCCAAATCTTTTTTGATTTTGGTGAGGAGGGGGAGGAAATTACTGGAGAAGAGTTCTGAGAGATCTTCCGATATATGTATCCCCAAGTAAGAGATGCCAGTTTTAGGCCACTTGAATGAAAAATTAGACTGAAGAGATGCCCGATCCTGTGGATTGAAACCTATGCCCAATGCCTCCGATTTTGAAAAATTAATTTTGAAGTTAGACCAGCTACCAAAGCGTTTGATGTCGGCCATCAAGGATGGGAGGGAAATGTGTGGATTATAAATATATACTAAGAGATCATCTGCGAAAGCAGCACACTTGTATTCCCTTGTCCTAATAGTAATCCCTGAAATGTCAGGGTTAGATCCGATAGTTGCCATCAAGCTTTCCATTACTAAGACATACAACAAGGGGGACAGGGGACAGCCCTGTCTCGTCCCGTTTGAGATAGGAAGAGGGGCAGATAAGGTATCGTTGACTTTTATGCGGGCAGAGGGCTCACGATACAAAGCTGCAATCCTGGAAAGAAAGGTAGTGCCCAATGCAATCTGAACAAGAGTTTGATGGAGGGAAGGCCACAAAATACGATCGAATACCTTCTCTGCATTCAAGGATAAGACCAAAAGGGGTATTTTACGCATGCGAGCATAATGAATGATATATAGAGTCCTGAGCGTGTTATCGCGAGCCTCTCTGCCCGGAACAAAGCCCACCTGATCAGGATGGAAAATAGAATTCAAAAGCGGGATAAGCCTGTTAGCGATCATTTTCGCATATATTTTGAGATCAACATTTAACAAGGAAATGGGGCTGTAGCACCCACAGGACTGGGGATCCTTACCAGGCTTAGGGATGACAGCAAAATGCGCCAGCGTGGCTTGAGGAGGGAAGGGAGTGTCTGTCGTAATGGAATTGAAGGCTGCCAGAAGTAAGGGACAAAGGGACCCCAAGAAGGTTTTAAAGAACTGAGCTGTAAAACCATCTGGCCCTGGACTTTTGCCACCTGGAAGATCCCTAATAACAGACTCCAATTCCATCAAAGAAAACGGTTCCTCTAGTTGTTCCACAGTCTCAGCTGGGACTCTGGACAACAAAGAAGGATGAGGAAAACAATCTGGTTGGTGCAGAAGGGAGGAAGGTGGTAAGTTATACAATTCAGAATAAAAATCACAAAAAGAGTGGGCAATTTCCTCAGTGTGGTGAACCACAGAATTCGTGGCAGTTTTAATCGAAGGGTTGTAGGACTGCATCATCTGAGAGCGGACTGCCCTGGCAAGCATCCACAAACTTTTATTGCCATACTCATAAAATTTGCTACGGCATGTTTGTATAAGCCGACCCCATGATGCCTCCAAAAGACGCTTCACCTCCAGACGAGCATCCTGTAACTCCCGAAGGATAGTGGGGGAGAGGGCACGTTTATGCACCGTTTCAAGAGCCTAAACAGCTGCAAGAGCTTTCTGGAGTTTGGCAGATCTATCTTTCTTAATTCTGGAGCAATCCTTAATCAAAACCCCCTGAATCACGCATTTAAGTGCTTCCCATTGGGTAATGACTGGGGTGGGGTCAGTCACATGGTGAGATGTGAATTGGAAGAGCGTCCGCTCAATCTCCGCAATGCTAGAAGCATCCAGGAGAAGGGACTCATTCAGCTTCCAATTCCAGATTCGCTCTCGTAGCGCCGGAAGCTGAACAGTACAAAAAATAGGAGCATGGTCGGACCACAGAATATTACCGATGGAAGCAGACACCAGCAGGGGCAAGGCTGAATGCTGAATCATGATATAATCCAAGCGGCTATAAGAGCCACGGGGGCGGGAGGGGGGGAGTAAAAAGAATAGTCCCTATCAGTGGGATGCAACATCCTCCATGAGTCACAGACCTGGAGCAGCAGGAAAGCCCTCTTCACTCTTTTGATGACAGAATATGACATAGACGATTTCCCGGTAGAATTGTCCAAGGTGGGGTCTAGAGTAAGGTTGAGGTCCCCACATAGCAATACAGTCCCCTGGATTACAAGAAGTATAGTGTTTGTTTCTAATAACAGGAGCATGTCCTACCTTAAAATGCGTTTCTTGGAAGCACACTACTTGCGCTCCAGCCCGGTGAAAGTGATGAAGAATCTGCGCCCTCTTTTCAGGGGTATTCAGCCCCTTGGCGTTAAATGAAGCAATGCGTAAATCCATCTCGGGGATATGTGAGGCAGAAGTGGACAACACCGAATCAGGCTGAATCTTCTAACCAGTCGTGGCCTGTACGTTTAAGAATGAGATAAGGAGGAAGAGAGGGAAGGAAACAAAAAAAAAAACACAAACAAAACAGAAAACAGAACACCACACTCACACACGTAGCACAAACAGACACAAAAACAAAAAACAGGTACTAAGTCCCTGCGCACTAACTGAAAAAGATATATAGGGAACAAGAATCCTGAGAAATTAAACAAACTCAGAACAAGAGTCCCACCTACTGGGGACGTGCGGTAGTGATCAGGTACAAACTCCTCGTTACCCATATAAAAACAAGAAAAATAATAACCGGCTCTCAAGTAAACCCTATGAAAAAAATATGTGAAGGGGAAAAAGAACATATTTTCGCCAAAGCAGAGAAGGCCAGGGGAAGGGAAAACTACAACCCCCTCTCCGTTCCTGACCACGCAAGCTCAGATGTTCAAAAAAACACATCTGTATACCAACAAATACGAACAATGACAGCCAACACATGACTCTACATAGCGTGTCAGGAGGACTCCTCACATTGAGGGGCAAAGATCATCCCGATCTCAGTCCACCAGAATCCTGGAAAGAATAGGCTAGAAACATCGTTTAAGCAGAACTCGATGGTGAGGTCTTGACTTAGGTCATCTCTGGGGCGCTGATGCTCGTCCCGCCATCCTCGATGTACGGCCATGGTGGGCACAGCGGATACGAGATGGAGACGACGTTTCCGCTGAGCAGGTGTAATGGAAAGGGATGAAAGAGTCGGCCAGTCCGGGAAGGATAAGTCCTTAAGTTGAAGAGACTGCAGAACAGGCGGAATGTCTCTCGCAGAACGAATGGTTAGAACCTGCTTGTCTGAGCGGATATGCAGGGCGAATGGATATCCTCAGTGGAACGGAATATTTCTTTCTCTTAAAATGTCCAGAAGCGGATTCAGGGACGCTCTTTGGGCCAAAGTAAGTCTAGACAGGTCTTGCAAGATCCTGATGGGGGGACTCTTGGTAGGACAATGACTTACGCCGCCTGGTCTCATTAAGGATATATTCCTTCATCCTAAAGAAGTGGACCCGGCAAATAATATCCCGTGGTCTAGGGTCGTCAGGATTAGGCGGCCTGAGGGCTCTGTGCGCCCTGTCAATTTCTATGTGAGCCGTAGGCGGGCGGCCCAGAAGGTCATTGAAGATGTCGGTGACCACTGGAAATAAATCCGCATTGGGGACAGACGACTTTCGATGTCGTCCAGATGGTGCTGCAGAGCATATATTTGGGCAGAATGGTGTGTGACTTCATCGGACACGGATGTGAGGTTGGCAGCGGTACGGGTCTGCGCTTGATCCACCTCGTCGACTTTAGAGTGAAGAGAAGATAGCTCCATACGGAATTGTGCGAACTCCTGTCTGCATTCAACGATCATTTGTTTGGTCATTGAGGAGATATCGTTCCTCGACGGAAGGGGCTGTAGTAGTTGTTTCAAGTCAGCCAAAGTCACCGGTTTGTTGTCATTCATAGGATCTGATATAGCAGTGGCAGGAGGAGATATGCACCCCTGTTCAGAGTGATGTTGTGGGGTACCAAAGATAGGTGGGGTACCCCTGAGACTAACAGGCAACTGTGAATGAGAAGGAGAGGATGCCATGTCTTGTCCCCCAGGAGGCACAGGTATGGGACCAAGTCCATGTGAGACGTGGGTGTACAGCCCGTCTGCTGGCGGGGAGGCCAATTTATGTGCAGGGGAAAGCTCCCAGGAGGAGCCAGTGGACCATGAAGGGGAGCCCTCTACAAGTGGGAGAGGGACCACCGAGCTGCATGGAGGAGGAGGCTAAGGCAGCACAGGGCTAGTGTCCAGCCTAACTGGATCCCAACTCTGCAGGAGGGGAGTGCCCAGGGGGTGTCCAGTGGGAGACAGGAGACCATGTCCTATATATTGTAGGGCCTTGACAGAAGAGCGATCCCTATGTGGCTTATGCTTTGTGGAGGTCCATGGGACTGGAGAGAGGGGACCAAATCCACAAGGCTCAGTCTCGGTTTCATGCCCATGAGCAGCCAGGGAGGTCTCAGTAACAGAAGTGGACACTGGGGCCATGGCAGAGGCTGACTGCGGGTGATGGAGAATCCCCGAAGGGAGATCCGGCGCCTAAGTGTGCGCTCCAGCTGCCGCGGCTGCGGTCTGTGACTCACTGCACATGCCGCCCGCACAGGGACCGTGGCTTCCTTCTGAGATTGCGGGCACCGGTGTAGGAGGCAGCAGGCTCAAACTCCGCTCCAAGATAGGTGAGGCAGTGTCCGGGTGTCGCCGCAGGGTCCTCTGGTGCAGCGGCGAGGAGTGCGTGCTTCGTACTGGAGAGGAGTCATCTCGGGTCCAGGCATAGAAGTCACGCTGTGGCGGCCATCTTGAGAGGACCCGGCCCGAGCGATGGCAGCGAGACGGCAGGCTTCAGCGGGGTAAAGAGCCCCTCTATCTCCCCATGGATGGTCCCGGAGCGCAGGGTGGTCCTGGGCTTCTGCTTTTTGCTGATTTTCCACATCTTTAATGCAAAAATTGGCCGGTTAATGAACCAGGGAACGAGGAGCTCAGTGGTAAGCGTCCTCACACGGCCATCTCCTAGCCACGCCCCCCAATTTTTGCAGTTTTTTATTTTATTGAACAGGCCAGAAATAATATATTGGTTAGGGTCCAACTCCCAGAACCCCATTGAACAGCTCCTTGAAGAAGCCATGGCACTTGTGTGAGCTCTGCAGCTCTTGTGTGAGCTCTGCATGTGAACATTGATTTGAACCTGGTTTGTAGTTTGCAAACGTTGTACTCTTCATAATGACATTGTATGGTACATCTACATAGACATATGAGGACTTTAATTTTGTGGGACAAGATGTACTTTCTAATGGTGTCATTGACCATACTGAGAAACCGCATACAAATTGTGGAAAAAATCATACTTGCACCATCTTTGTGGATTTTTACTCTTATGTATAAATGATGTGTTATCTGTATTATATTTTTTACATTTTTAGAAATGCCACAATACCATTTTCTGCAACCAGCAATATTTTTGTACTTCCATGTTTAAACCCATTGCGAGCTAAAGTGTACTTTTTATTGGTACCATTTTCCGATAGATGCAATTTTTTCGATCACTTTTATTCTAATTTTTAGGGGATATGAAATGAGCAAAGAACCGCAATTTTAGCGTTTGTTATTTTCTTTCTATTACAGTATTCAGCATATCGGATAAGTGATGTTATATTTTAATAGATCAGACTTTAATAGGTCATTTTATTTTTTTATTTATAAAATGGCAAAAGGGGGGGTGATTTGCACTTTTAATATTTTTTTTTATTTTTTTATACCTTAAAAACTTTTTTTTTTTTCAAAGTAAGATCGAGAGCCCCTGGAGTGCTTGACCACTATAGGGCATGATGATCAGAACAATGCAAAGATGGCGGTTCTAGCCCTTTTTTCCTGGGACAGAAAATGCTAGAATAGCAGACATGGTAGTGAAGGAAGCCTTCAGAAGGCTCCCAGCTGCCATGTTAAATGAGTAACACTCCGCAATATTGATGTGGGAGTGCCGATCCTAGTGGAAAATGGTGTGTGGCTCTCTAAGCAGATAAACACCAAAAATCACAGCTGGCTCCAATCTCTGCTGTTAGTGGTGAGTGTCAGCCAGTGAGCCTACTCCATACTCCTTTAGTTCTGCCAGGATGTACTAAAATGTCATGGTGGGAGAAGTGCAGGCCCGGACTGCCCATAGGGCAAACCGGGCATTTGCCCGGCGGGCCGCTGGGGTCCGGGCCGTAGGGCCGGCTCGGATCGCCCGCCGAGGAGGACGGTGTTTCCCCCCGGCAGGCTCCGAGTGCCGGCACCGGTCTGTGGCGCGCTACAGGGGCCGCAATGGTCGCATCAGCGACCGGACCCCTGTGGCAGGGGGCCGACAGGCCCCCCTCACCAGACGGCTGCACCGACCCAGCCATGCAGCAATCACGGCCGCCACCTGCAATGCGCGGTGCAGGCAGCAGCCGAGGCTGAACAGCGGAGATCTACTGATCCCGTCTGTCAGCTCCCAGCAGGCCGCGGGGCAGGCGCGCGAAGTGATGACGTCATCGCGCGCCCGCTCCGTGGCTCTGCAGTCTGCTGCCGGCGGCCTCCGGGGAAGACAGAAGAAGAAGAAGCAGAGACTTCAGGTGAGTATTGGTTTTATTTATTTGTTTAAAACTACCAGCCCCTGTCTAGCTATATACAAGCCCCTTTCTAGCTATGTACCAGCCCCTGTCTAGCTATGTACCAGCCCCTCAAAAACGTACACATAAGCTGTATGGACAAAACATTGAACTTTACTTCATTTTTATAAATTGGTGCATAAAAGACATAGTTCTATGACGAACACCTTAGGCAATGAAAAACATATGAAAACGTGGCAGTACTTAGCTGTATAGCTTCTCCTGTTTAGGAGGTGAGTGATAGTCCCATAGCAACTAGTAGGAGCCGAGTTTGGAAAATGAAAAAAAGATGGGGTATAACCCTTGAAAAAAACGAAATAATTAAACAGAATGTGGAAAAAAGCACTTTTTTATATACAGAATAAGTTGAAAAAAAATTTTGGGAAAGAGATACAAAAAAACTTAATTCAACAGATTTTTAAATTGGTCTGAAGATAATTCAGAAAGGGGGACAACAAGAAAAATTACAGGGTGCCCCTCGGGAAATTTTTCAAGTAAAATACATCAACGGGGCCAGAAAAATCGCGCATGCCCCAAGCCCCCAACCTTTTTGAGAGGAGTCACAAGACGAACCCAAAAGAAAACACCCCTCCAGTCCAAGACCAAGAACGGAGGCGGGGTCGCCCTCCGGGGTCCAAACGAAAGAAGAAGAGAATCGTTAGATAAAATCCACCTCGTTAAGCTAAAAACAAACTCCTAAACAAAGGCCCCTAAATTCCTGTGAAACAAAATGACTTTTTCTTTTTAATATTTTTTAAAAATGTTCTCAATTAGGCAAAAAATTGCTCTTATTACTTTAGCTTCTCCGGGGTAAGTTAAAGGGGGGGCCCTGTAGCTTGTGGCTCGCCCCCCTTCCCCCCCCCCTAGCCCCCAAGGCACCCTTTTTCTAAGGGGGGGGGGATTTTTTCGCCAATTTCCCCGGTGTCCCTGCCAGGTTTTTTACAGGGAAAATTGATCTATGAGTGTGAGAGGAATGGTTTAATGGGTGTTGAAAAATAACAGCAGAAAATGGGCAATTGTTCCCTATATCCCCTTTTAGCTTACAAGTCTAATTCCAGAAAACAACAAGGAAAGGGTGTTAAATTTTATTTTTGGGGTGTCTCACTATACAAAGCTTTTAAATACCCACTGCCGGGTTGTATATATTGGTTGTCACATTCCCAAAAAATCATTGATTTTATATTAAAGACGGGCACCTTAAAACAATAGGTAAACGGGAAGGGAAAGGGACACACAGGTTAATATAAAGAGGACAAGCCCAAATTTCCCTTTTCCCCCCCCCACTACGAAGATTCGGGGGGGCCCGCCCACCGTCCTAAAGGCCCCAAGGGTCAAAAACCCTGACAGCCAGTAAGTTAAGGACAAAGGGCCCCTTTTTAGAGTTTGGGGAAAGCAAAAAAGCACCCCTGCAAAACGGGGGGTGCTAGCCAAAACAAAAAGGAATTTGTAATTTGAACAATTTAAATTCAAAGCTGTTTTTTTAAAAATCTTTTAATTAAAACCCAAAATTTTGCGGAAATTTTAAGTGTTTTAATAAAAAAAAATCAAGATAGTGTGGAATTTTCAAGACTTCAAGGCGTTTAAGTAAAAAAAGTAAAGTTTGACCTTTTTAAAAAACTCTACTTTGAAGTATTTTTTCTTTGGGTCATTAATGAATTACTAAAAAATGGAAGAATGTCCGTATCCTGATAACCTTTCCCCCTGAGGCAAGAGCACTTCAGGAGTTGTCTCAAAAAAAGGAGTTAATCAAAAAAAAAGCCGTTTTAAAGGGGGGAAAACATTATCATGGACCGGAAATTTTTATGTAAAAAAAAGCAAAATTAACATCTTTTTGATGCGAAGTGATAGAAAATTAACCTATGACCCCCCTTTAAAATTTAAACAAGAAATTGATACATTGTTGGAGGAAGCCTTACTTCAGACTTATTGATCAAAACAAAAAATTTATTAACAGAAACCAACCTCGGGTTCCTTTATCTTTTTTGTCCAAAGGTTCACGGGGGACCTGACGTCGCCACCATGTCCCCCATCGGTCTGGCTGGGCTCTCTTTTAGAAAACATATAAAAAAAGAATTTCTTGTCTCCGTAAACCCAATTTCTCAAAAAAATTAAAAACCGTGGGGGTGTGATGAGTCAGCGGGGTTACACTTAAAATATTAAGGTTAAAACAAAGTACCTTTTTTTAAAAAAAAAAATGATTTGGGGTACAGGCAGTCAAAAAGAAGCTTAATGATGATGTAATTTTAAACCAATGGGCACAAACCCCTTTTTTGACGTTTTTTTGTTTTGGGGTGCTGCAAAAAAATTTTTTCGATTTGGAAAGAATTTTTTTTACAGTCCAAGGTTATCTATGGGCTCGCCTGCCCCGCCCTAGTGCAGCCAATCTTTTCATGATCAGGTTTAAAATTGTCATGACATACTTGGGAATTTTCCCACTATAAATTGTGGCAGGTTTTATGTCAAGACGTATTTTAAGGGGACGGGGAATGGAAACAACAAAATAAATTTTTGTGGGGTATCTCAATTCTGACATCCATTGATTAAATTTACAAAAATATTCAGAGACTGAAATAGAATATTTGGATGTTAAAATTATTATGGACTCAAGTAGTATACTTTTCAAAAAAAACGCATTTCTAACCCACAGAACGCAATAACATTCTCCTTTATCAATTTTTCTACCCTTCAAAAATTTATGGCAACCAAAAAGCCAAAAAAAAAGGGCAGTCGCATTTTGTTAATTTTGGGATATGTATGTTTTAAAAAATGCAGGAATTGGTTAACAAAATTCTGAAAAGGGTTACTTGAGAAAAAAGGGTCAAAAGGGTTTTTAGAAATCAAGGGCAAAAATAAGGAAGAGTTTTTTTAAAAGGGGAGAACGAATAAAAAAAGCCGATTTAATTTCTTTTCCCACGTATGATAAGATTTCTTAAAATCATAAAAAATCCCAAATTTAATCATTTTGGCATTGCTAAAAATCTGCCCCAAAATTTTGGAATCTGTTTAGGGACAAACCACGTTTCATAAAAAACTGGAAAACAATAGGCAACACCTTTTATACACTTGATTTTGCCCTACACAAATTTCCAGAAAAAAATCCTTCGGATAAAGAATGGGACACATCCTTTCATGGCAAAAACCTGTTCCTTTTTTTAAAAGGTTCAAAAAATTAAACATCCCGCTTCGGGGATTGATATACCTTAAAGGATACTTTAGTTGCATAGCAAAAAAGTAACACATGTTAAATGCCCGTAGAAAAAGGTATTAGGACGGGACCACCGCCCAGTGGAATAGGATGGGGAACATAAAAGTGCTATTAGAAATTTTAAAAACAAAAAAGATAAAACAACGTAAAAATTTTGGTGAAACAACTGTAGCGAAACTTTTCAATAATCCAACTTAATATCTGTGATTTACGTTGGTGTGACTTGAAAAAGTGAACATCTCAGATTTCCCAAAATAAAATAGGTTATACAGAGGGAGGCGTAGGGGTTTTGCAAAAAGGGGATACAATTGCACCAAAGGGGTTAAATGATCTTTGAGTCACGTTGCTATTTGTAATTTTGCACTATATAAAAATATCTCCTTACCTTTTTCAGCCTCAAGCTTGAGAATTTATATTTTTTTTAAACAGTGATGTTAGTATATTGTTTTTGTATGATAACATGCATGCAACCTTGTAACCCTGGTCAGTGAAAAAAAGAGGATGTTGCCTTTACAACGCATCCCCGAGAAAGGAAAAGGGGTGCCTTCCGAAAGCGCGTCTTGCTGGCCGGGAAAGGGGGTGCAAATCAGCTTTATCGGTCCCACTAGTCTACTTTGGGGCTATCATACCTCCTAAAAAGGAGATTGTTACAGTAATTTGCCCGTTTTTATATGTTTTTCATTGCCTAAGGGGTTCGTCATAGAACAAAGTCTTTTTGCACCCAATTAAAAAAATGAAGTAAAGTTCCCCAAAGTTTTGTCCCTAACTATGTGTACGTTTTTTTTCGATATAGGGGAGTTAAGCAAGGACTCCAAGGCGGGACTTAACTGTCAGCTAATATACGGATTGTTTTTCAATTATTGGATAATGTACCAGCCCTGTCTAGCTATGTCCAGCCCCGTTAGCTATTACACCCCCGTTAGCTTTACCCCCCCTTTTTTAGCTTATTCCAGCCCCTGTTTTGCCTATATTCCAGCCCCCGTCTGCCTATATTCCAGCCCCTGTCTGCAAAATTCCAGCCCCTGTCTGCCAAATCCGCCCCGTCTGCCTATATACCAGCCCCTTTTGTATATTAAAACCCCCGCTAGCTTTATAAGCCCGTTGGCTTTATACCAGCCCCGTTAGCTATATACCACCCCGTCTTCATATACCAGCCCTGTCGCCTATTACCACCCCCGTCTAGCTTTTATGCCAGCCCTTCTGCTATATCCAGCCTGTCTGCTAATACCCGCCCCCTTTTGCTTTTAACGCCCCGTCTAAATATACGGGCCCTGTTCCCTTTTTCCCCATATACCGCCCGTCTAGTATATAAGCCCTGTTAGCTTAAAACCGCCCGTCTACTATATAACCCGCCCTGTCTAGTTTTTATGCCCAGTTAGCTATATGCCAGCCCGTCTAGCTATTTCTGCCCCTTAGCCCAATAACACCCTGTCTGCCATTACCAGCCCCCCTTGCCCATTATGCCCCGTCTTCTGCTATTCGCCACTCTGCCCTTTCTGCCCCGTTTACCTATTTACCCGTCCCGCTGCCCATTACTGCCCTGTACTAAAATTCATGGTGGGTAAGTGCAGGCCCGGGGGCTGCCCCCAGGGCAAAAACCGGGATTTGCCCCCGGGGGGCCGCGGGGGGCCGGGCCGCAGGGCCGGCTCGGATCCCCCCGAGGAGGCGGTGTTTCCCCCCCCCAGGCCCGAGTGCCGGCACCGGTCTGTGGCCGCTAAAAGGGGCCGCAATGGCGATCAGCGACCGGACCCCCGTGGAGGGGCCGAAGGCCCCCCCACGACGGCTGCAGACCCCCTGCAGCCTCCGGCCCCCCCTGCAATGGGGTGCAGGCAGCAGCCAGGCTGAACAGGGAGATCACTGATCCCGCTGTCAGCTCCCAGCAGGCCCCGGGGGCAGGCGCGCGAAGTGTGACGATCGCGCCCCGCTCCGTGGCTCTCAGTCTGTGCCGGCGGCCTCCGGGGAAGACAAAGAAGAAAAAAGAAGCAGAGACTTCAGGTGAGTATGGTTTTTTTTATTTGTTTAAAAATACCCCGCCCCCGTCAGCTAATCCCGCCCCCTTTCTGCTATATACCAGCCCCGTTAGCTATTTACCTGCCCCCGTATAGCTATGTACCAGCCCCCGTCTAGCTATTTACCAGCCCCCGTCTAGCTATTTACCCCGCCCCCGTTCAAAATTCCCGCCCCCGTCTGCCATTTCCAGCCCCCCTTTTGCCATATTCCCAGCCCCCGTCTGCCCATATTTTAGCCCCCGTCTGCCTAATTCCAGCCCCTGTCTAGCTATATCCCGCCCCTGTCCCGCTATATCCAGCCCCTGTCTTCCATACCAGCCCCTTTGCCCCATATCCAGCCCCCGTCTCCCATAACCAGCCATGTCTCATATCCCCCCCCGTCTGCCTAATACCAGCCCCTGTTAGCTATAGCCAGCCCCTTTTGCTATATGCCGCCCCCTGCTATATGCCGCCCCACTTCCCCCCTGGCCCATATTCCAGCCCCTTTGCTATAGCCCGCCCCCTTTGCCTATTTCCAGCCCCTTCTCCTATATACCAGCCCTGTTGCCTATATACCACCGTCTGCTATATACCAGCCCCCTTTTGCTATATCCCGCCCCTTCTAGCTTATGCCAGCCCCTTCTGCTATATGGGCCCGCCCCCCTTTTCTTTTGCCAGCCCCGTTAGCTATTGCCGCCCCCGGCGCCTTATCCTTCCCCTGTCTGCCTAAGCCCCCCCTCTAGCTATTACGCCCCGTTAGCTATTTACCGCCCCGTCTGCCCATATACCAGCCCCCTCTGCCCATAACCCGCCCCTCTGCCCTATACGCCCCGTTGCCATATTTTTGCCCCGTTCTGCCCATTTACTCCCCGTTTGTATATACTCCCCCCCTTGCCTATTTACCTGCCCCGTTGCCATATACTGCCGTCTCCATATCCGCCCTGTCTACCTATATACCAGCCCTGTCTACTATTTACCACGTTCGCCCCTTTTAACCAGCCCTGCCTACCTATAAGTGGGCCCTGTCTAATACTAGCCCTGCCTGGCTACTTTTCTGGCCCGCCGCTTACATACTGGCCCTGCCTGCCTACATACTGGCCCCAGCGGCTAAAAAAACCCCCTGGCCCCCTACCTGGCCAATTACTGGCCTACCTGCTGATTCCGGGGCAGCCCCAGCTACCGGCTGATTACGGGGGGCAGTCCAGCTACCTTAGTTACTGGGGGCAGCCCTTGCTACCGGGGTAGTTCGGGGGAGCCCGTCTACCTACCTAATGGGGGGCTAGGTATTTACATGGCACTTATCTGACATTTTTTAAATTTTTAATTTTTAGGGTCTACTACGTGTTTGGGGAATTATAGAAAGTGCTGGGAAAGGAGGAGTTAAGATGTATTTTTGGGGAAATTCTACAGGGAGAGTGTGACCACGAAGACGACATGCATCGTACCGGAGGAGAAAGAAAAGGAAGGGAACGATAACGGGGAAAACAATCTGGAGGTTTGGGCCGAAAAAAAAGGAGAAGAAGACAACTTCCATCACGCTGACATTCCTGTGGTCCCTGCTGTCAGGGGCATTTTTTTCTTCTGTGTTGAATAGTGCTGTATTCATGGTTGTACCTGATACTGGTGATGTTTTTGGGGGTTGGGAGGGTTTTGTTGGCGTTAGGTAGTGTCATGTGGGCTTGTCCCGGATTGTAAAGCAAGGGGCACCCAGACTCTTAAGGGGGTTTTTCTGCACCACTGTTTCTTCTTTTTGTGTTTTGGGGGCTCTCACTTCCCCCCCAAACGGGGTTTTGGTTTCTTTTTTGGGTTTCTTTTTTGGTGGGAGAAATGTTCCGCATTAACTACTCTTTCCTTTCTACCCCAAAAAATAAAACCCAAAAACACAAAAAAAAACACATAAAAAAACAAACAAACCAAAAACACAAAAAACGTTGGGGATTGGGAAATTTTTTGATCATGCAATAATTTAAAGGGTAAAAACTGTGCATCATCTATTAAGATCCCCGGGCCCTTTTTTCGGCGCTTCCTGTAATTTTGGGGGGCCAGCAAATCAGATTAAAGAATAGAGCAGGGTGAATGTGGGTGCGGGCGTCATGACGGGATGTGTATGGTTGCGAAATTTGGTGGAAAAAACACATCCCTCCCTTTTACATATTTAAAACTTTTCCGTTAAGGGAACCCTTTCCCCTTTAGGTTTTCATAGGAAATAGGACGTGCGCCCCTGCCTGTGGCCCAAAAAAATTTAAACGAAATTATTCTATTTCTGCACAGAGAAAAAACCCCTACTATTACTGGGGATCCCTTTCAAATTTAGTTAGATTAGAGATTGGATGATTTTTATGTAGTTTGGGAGAGAATTTTTTAAAGGGGCATTATACCCCGTAAGTTACGGGGTAGCTGGGGGGGGGGGGGGCAAAAGGGCAACACAGGCAAGCCTTTTAAAGGGAAAACCCTGGATAAAGTTCACCAAGCTTAAATGTAGACATTTCCCCTGCAATAAACCTTTTTATTAACAGTTTGCATTGAAATATTTCCCGGGTTTTTGGGCAGCCGAACTTAAAAATTTGGATACACAAACATTTCTAAATAACTTTCAAAGGGCCCCTGTTTTAGGGGGCAAAACTCCCCTTTTATTATCATTAAAACATTTTTAGATAGGGGGTTCATTTTTTAATTTTAAAACCCCTTTCCCCCTTTGTTCATAAAAACCCCCCTTGCACTTAAATCTGAAAAAACAGCAATTTTAAAGTCACCAAAAAGGTGAATTTTTAAAAAGGGGACAAAAAAATACATTTTTTTTATCCAAAACATTTTAGATACGTGTTTTTTGACTTTTTGGGGCACTAAAGCTTTTTTTATTGACGCAGCTTGGGACTTTAAAACTTGGGGAAAAAAGCAATTTTTTAGTCACCACCCTTGAAATTTAAAAGGGCAAAAAAAAAAACCCGGGGTATTATACGAAAAAAAATAACAAAATAAAAGTGTTTTTTTGAAATTTGGCGCACTACCAAACTTTGTCATTGGGGCGCAGCTTGCACGTAAATCTGAAAACAGCAATTTTTATAGTCACCACAGGGGGAATTGAAAGGTGCAAAAAAAAACTTTTTAAAATTTTCCAAAAAACAAAATTTAAAATAAAAGTTGTTTTTTGACTTTGGCGCACTACAGCTTTGTTCATTGGGAATGCAGCTTGCACTTAAAAAACCTTAAAACAGCAATTTTATAGTACCCCAAAAGGTGAATTAAAAAGGTGCCCCAAAAAAAAACCGGTAAAAATACGAAAACCTAAACCGATTACGTGTTTTTTGGGACTTTTGCCCCGTCCAGGATTTGTTTGATGGGGACACCTTGCAAGTTAAAATGGGAAACCACAATTTTTGTTTTTTTTAGGGGGATTTTGGGGAATTTGCTGTGTTTTTCCCTCTTTTAATAAGAGAATTTCCAAAAAATAAATTTCCTCCTTTTCAAATTGTGCTTCCTTCCAGTTTCTGGCGACAAACGCTGCCAGCGGATCGTTTAAATTTCAGGAAACCCTCAGGGGCCCTTTATCGTTGGGTCAGGGCCCTTTTGAATCTCAGTAAAAGAAAACGTCGCCAAAAACCCGTCCTTTTAGTGGTTAATGAACCTCCCTCCAGCAGTTTTTTACCCTCCTCGCCCCAGTCAACCCGGGCCCCAAATGTCGTCTTTAGCATCATCCAAACATCCCTCCCAAAAATGAAGCAGCCCAAATAACAACTCGTTCCCCCCCCAAATTGGATAATCCCTTTTCTGAAAGGGCCCCCTTTTGAAAGACAAAATGCGGTTGGGAGGTTTAGAAGGCAGTTAAAAAAATCAAGAGGATGATTTAGTTCCCGCTCTGACGCCAAAATTTTTAAAGCCATCCAAAAAGGGGGAGAAGGAAAATCGGTCAATCGGCAAAAATCCCGGGCGGTCCGGAAAAGCTTGCAGGCCCTCTTGCTTGTAGCCCGGCTTCTGGATCAGGGAAAATCAGAAAACCAAGTCACCTGTGTTAAGATGATGATGATGACGACATTGCGGGATCCATCGTGGTCTTTTCCGCAGAAAAATTTTCTTGGACGGTTCATCAGTGACAGGGAGGAAGACGATGGAGGTGTGGTTCCCAAAACGGGTCCGGCCCCAAAAAAAGGGAGAGGGCGGTCCCCAAAAGACCCCCTGATATTATTCCCCCCCAGCCAAAGGTCCGCCCCAAAAAAACCCCGCCCTCGCCCTTTTCACCGTCAAAAAGGTCCAGGACCCCCTCCCAAACCTGGGCCTTCTTTTAGCAAGCCTTTTGTTCAACCCAGCGATTTTCATATGCCGCCTTTGCCGTAAACCATAAATTTAAAGGGAAGAACCTTAAATGGTTAAACCCCCCACCAAAAATTGTCTAGTCACAATTTCAGCGAATTTCATGAGTTTTAAATGGGGGGGGAACACTTGGCCCAAAAAAAGGCCCAGACCGAAAGCCCCCGGGGCCCCCCAAACCCCTGTCACACCCTCTTTTCCCGCCCCCCCCTCCACCC